>PVJI01009372.1:0-65662 GCA_004026765.1 Micronycteris hirsuta | reverse complement strand
ATAGTATGTTAGTCTTAATTTGTTCAGTCCCTCTATCTCTTTCTCCCTCTTTTCTTCACATGTTTGCTTATATAGTATCTTCTGTATTTTAGGATTCAAAGCACTGTTCTCAGGTTTTTGTTCTTTTTTAAAATTTTCTTTTGATCAATGAATTGCAAATTAAATATTTTGCTTTCATTGTACTTATTGTTCAGTGAAGGAGAAAAAATGAGCCACATAGCCTTTTAACTTCATGTACAATGATAATAATAATGAAAATGATAAAGAAAAATATGTGAGGCCAAAAAGGAAGTTGTGATGGAAAGCTACGACTTATTCTGAGAACACTGGAGAATGAGCTTGCGGGTGGGTTTGGGGTGGTTTCACAGTGGGGGTGGTGCCAGGCGTTCCAGACAGGTGGAAAGCATGGAATGGGTAAAGATTCTGAGCCGGGAAGGGAGCCTGTCACCTTCATGAAACAGGAAAAAAAAAGATCAACAAAGAAAAGAAGAAAGAGAGAGAGGCTGGAAGGAGAAAACAAAGTTCAAAACACATAAAGATATGAAAGGTTAAAAATGGGGCAGTTTACCTGAAACTAATAAGATGCCAAAGTAGTTTTATTTGAGGCTACAGGCTGGAGGATTTATAAGATTTGTAAAGTGAGGAGCCTCATGGAGTATTTTCATTGTTTAAATACAATTGAAAGTGATTCAATGGGCTGTACCAATGTCAGCTGCATATATCAAACTTTCCAGAATATGAGCCATTCTATTCTGAGATAGATAATTCCCACATGTACATATTTAAATAGAACTTATATGACCATCCATTTGGAATGTCCTTTGAATTAGTTTTGCCTTTGGTAAGAGTTTGAATTTCTAGAGATACGCTTTGTTTCAGACTCCATAATTTTCCTTAGGAACATCCTAAGCAGAATCATGCCATAAAGGGGCCTCACATAGGAAGTGAGTCTTGTGGTTTCACGATAATGCAAAAACCTTGACCATTTCATCCATCTTTTTCTAACAAAGTTGTTTGGGGGAAATCATACTCTTACATTCGTGGAGAAAAGCTAATGACTGAAAACAGTTTCATAAAGCCTCCGAGGCTTTATGCATGGAAGGTCTAGAAATGTAAGTTTTATCTAGGCATATAGTTCTTAAAATGGTGGGCTATTACCTATTGATTTCCCATCTATTTTTATAAATAATGATGGAAAAGAGTGGATAGAATAACACCAAAAACTATAATAGAGCTTTATAACACCCAAAGTCACCTAAATTGAGATCTTGTATGCAAATGATCTGGCAAGTATAATTTTCTTGCCCTTTAAATTTAGTTTAGATATGGAGGGGTTGTGGGTTATGTTAATCCATGACAGGCTTATGCATGCCAGATATTGTTGGTATCTGTTCAGGCTCTCTGGAACTCCTTTTCTTGGTTAGATGTAGTCCCATCCCTTAACAATTAAAGGTACTTTGATTAATGGCTCATTGACTGGCATCTACAAACTTCTCCACAGAATTTCCCTCCGGCTTGAAGGTACTTGGAGCACAAAACCTCTCTCTCTTCTTCAAAACCAAACAAACTCTGTTGTAAGTTTTATGCTCAAAAATTCCCTACAGAATCAGACTTGAGGACAATTTCAACTGAAACCACATTTGCGTGTGAATCATTTCCCTGTATTGTCCAGCTTCTTTTGCTCCTATAAGGGTTAAACCTCAGAGCATGCCCAGAATAAATCTCACACACAGAAATCCCAGCTCAAGCTCTGCTTCTGGGGATCTGGCTTAAAGCGCATGGATATATTAGCCTGTATTCTATGAGAATTCCTTTCTTGCATGAATAAAAACAAGTATTTTTTAGAGAATAATGTGAGAACTATGGTAAATGGCATTTTTAATGAACACATACTCTAAACTATAAATACCGTATATATTCCAACTATTAATTTTAATGATGATAATAATAATATCTTAGAAAAAAATGGCTGCCTTTTCTACCTGTTGACTGCTTCCTTTGCAGAAGCTTCTTAGTTTAATAGTCCCACTTGTCTATTTTTGCTTTTGTTGCCTGTGCTTTTTGTGCCATATTTAAGAAACCATTGCCTAAATCAATGTCATGAACATTTCCCCTATTTTTATTCTAGGAGTTCTATACTTTCTGATCTTACATATAAAATTTCAATTTGTTTTGAACTGTTTTTCTTTGTATATGGTATAAGGCTCCAATTTCATTCTTTTGCAAATATGCAGATATCTAGTTTCCCAGCACCATAATATAAATAAAATTCTTAAAAATCAAGAAAAGAAGGAAAGTATATTACATTTATTCTTATTTTTGCTTATTATATTCTTTCTTCCTTCTTAGTATTCTAAGATTCTTTCTTTTATCATTCCCTCTCTGTTTAGAAAATGTCCACCATTCCTCATAGTTTCACCTTTTTGTGACAAATCTCTTATGTTTTCCTGTTGTAAAAATATCATAATTTCCTTTTCATCTCTGAAGAATATTTTCATGGGATAAAGGATTATGGGTTGATAGATTTCAGCACTTGTAAAATGCTGTGCCATTTTTCCTTGGCATTTGTGGTTTCTGATGAGAAATCCATTGTCATTTTTAATTGATTTTTTCCTGCAGGTAAAATGTTATTCTCTTAAATTGCCCTCACTATATATATATATATATATATATATATATATATATATATATTTTTTTTTTTTTTTACTTTTTACAAGTTTCATTATAATATGTTTTGATGTGTATCACTGTTGGTTTATCTTGTTTGTGATTTGTTTAGCTTCTTGAATCTGTAAGTTTATGCCTTTCACCAGGTTTAGAAAGTGTTCAATTATTTTTTCTCTTCTTTGGGTTCTCAGATGACACAAGTATTAGATTATTTTGTTGTAGTCCTACAGGCATCTGAGACTTTGTTCATTTTTTTTAAATGTATCTCTGCTGTTCAGATTGAGTAATTTCCACTGTTTCATCTTCAGGTTCACTAATTCTTCTGTCTCCTCAATGCTGCTATTGAGCCATTTGTTAAGTTTTGGTTTTGGGTTTTTTTAAATCTAACATTTCTATTTGGTACTTTTTATTTTATATTTTCCATTTCTTTGCTGAGACTGTGTATACATATATACATAATTTTTTCAAGTGTTTATGCAATTACTCATTGGCAGATTTTCATGATGGCTGATTTAAAGTCTTTGTCAGGTACTTCAAACATCCTTGTCATCAAAGTGATGGCACATACTGTGTCTTTTCCTACAGTTTGCAGAAATATTTTCATCAGAACAAAGGCATTTTGGATATTACTCAGGATGGAACAAAAGTAGGTTTACAGTTATGAGTACACAAAACACAGGGTTTATTCTTGAATTGCTATTAATTATCGTATTATTTTCCACACACATAATTTAAACCTACTTTTGTCCTACCCTGCACTTTGAGACTGGATCTTATCACACTTTCTGTGTTAGCTGGACTTTTCTGGTACTACTCTGGCTGGGTAAGAGAGGGGCACCACCTTGATGCTGCCAGGTAGTGGGGGGAAGTCTGGACCTCCCACTTGGCCTCCATTGACATCTAAGGGGAGAGGCCCCTTGTTATTGCTGGTTGGGGTAGAAGTTATGACTTCTAGTGAGGTCTTCACTGATACCTTCTTGTTGGGAGGGTCGGAGTACCTAACTACCGTTCCCCATGTGGTCTACTTGACAGCATGGCGGGATAAGATGTTTGGTGGTGTAACCACTGGGCAGTAGAGTCCTGACACCCTACTTGGTGTCTGACACCACCCCTATGGTGCAGTTGGGGGACCTTGTCATAGCCTGTAAGGGAAGAAGTCCAGGCTCCCCACTCACACTCCCTTCTGTTGGCACAAGTGGAGGTGAAGTCAGTTTTCTTTCCATGGTATTTTACTACAGCAGAATGGCTATTACTTGAAAGCTTTATGTTTTGTTAGGTTTTCCCTTTTATGACTCTTTGTCTAGAGAGAATGCTGTTGGACAGATATTTTACCTATACTCAGTGGCATTTCCAGGCATACGTTTTCATGCCCTTTAAGTCTAAGACCTACAGGACATAAAGAAACCCCAGGGAACATACCACCATACCATTCCTTAGGTCCAGAGGTTCATAGCCATTTTTGCCTTATTCTCTCCATGGTTTAGAATCTTCTTATATTTGTTTTACGTGCACTGTTGAGGGGTTTTAGCATTATTGTGGAAAGAATAGAAAAATATGTCTTCTCCATGTTTAAGAAGTGATGATGGCTGACATTGTAATAAAAACAATGGAAATCAGAAAATAACAATGGCACCTTTAAAATAATAAAAGAAAAATTAAGCTATAAATCTATATTCAATAAACATATCCTTAAAAATATAGGTGAAATGAAGATATCTATACATGCATAGATAAAAATGTTAAAATGCTAAATATGTGAGTAAATATACAATTCTCTTTTGACAGTCAGAAACACTAATTTCTGTATTGTATCATTAAAAGTCAGACACTAAGTCCAACCTAGACTTTTATACTCAAGGGGAAGAAAAATATGCTCCATCTCTTCAATGGAAGAATATCAAATAATTGATAGACTTTTTAAAAAGCCACCTCATATAATGTTGACCAAAGAAGCCAGACACAAAAGAGTACACATTATATAAGTCTACATACACCAATTTTTTAAAAAAAATATCAATATACTGATTAGCACTGTAGTGACTAGACACTAATAAAAAGGGATTCTAGTAATGTTCTGCTTCTCAATTTATGAGTTACATAAATAAGTCAAACTCTGTTTGAGCTGTACACCTTTTTAAAACATCTATAGATATGTTTAGTTCAAAAACATAAAAATGGACAAAAATAATTTGAACAGATTATTCTCCTTTTTGATTCCAAAATTTTATTGGCAACATCCTGACTGAGGGATAAAACCCAATCAGAGCTGCACAATTGGGTAGAAAGCCCAGAGCCACCTGATTACCTGCACTCACTACCTTTTTCTGATGGCCTAATTTACAGCGAGAATTAGTTCTAGTTCTTGTTTGGGGCTAACTATAGCTCTACCCCCCTTAATCTTCATCCATCCTCATACCAAAGCACTTGGCTTTGAAATTTAATGGAAAAATAAAGACTTTTCCATCCACATTTTCTATTTCCTTTGATCTTTCCCATGTGTCTATAAAATTTCCAGAAATATACCCCTAGTTTTAGAGTTGTGATTCCATGTAATTTGCACATTTTTATTAAATTTATTGGGGTGACACTGTTTAATAAAATTGTATAGGTTTTATGTTTAAAACAATCTATGATACATCATCTGTATATATTTTATTGAAGTCAGGCGTCCAATAGGATAAGAAATACATATAAAGGGAGAAGGGCTTTCAAGAACATCTATAAAAGGCACATGGACAAAACCAAATGGGGACAGGATCAAAGGGGAGTGGAGGGGATGGCTGGAGTGGTGGGAGGAAAGAGGAGACGACTGTACTTGAACAACAATAAAATAATGTACTTTAAATGTAAGTAAATAAATAAATTATTAAACATTAAAAATACATATCAAGGTAACCAGGTTCAATGGTTATGAGAGGAAAGGAAACCGAGTAATAGACATACTGCCACCACACGGATCAATTGCAAATCTGTATATTGCTGGTGTGAGTACAACTTGGTGTAGCCACTTTTTTAAAAAAATATTTTATTTATTTATTTTTAGAGAGCAGGAAGGGAGAGAGAAAGAGAGGGAGAGAAACATCAATGTGTGGTTGCTTCTCACGTGGCCCCCACTGGGGACCTGACCTGCAACCCAGGCATGTGCCCTGACTGGGAATTGAACCAGCGACCCTTTGGTTCGCAGCCCACACTCAATCCACTGAGCTACACCAGCCAGGGTGGTATAACCACATTTGAAAAATATTTGGCATTATCTACTAAAGCCAAAAATGTATGTATCCTAATCCTTACCAATTCCACATCTAGGTATAAGTCATGTTTACATATGTATCCATATTTACCAAAGATACATGCACAAATGATCATAGCGGCACTCTTCATAATAGTCATAAATTGGAAACCACTCAAATGTTCATCAGCAATTTATGGTATAGCCATAGTGGGAATACTCTGTAGTAATGAGAACAGACCAACCATACTCATAAATATGCATAAACGTTGCAAGCATAATGCTCTGCTAAAGAACCCAATCACAAAAGTGTACATTCTGTCAAGTTCAAAAATACCTGAAATCAATCTATGATAGAAGCAAAGACAGCAGCTACATGTGGAGCTAGGTAATATCCTGGAGGTGGCATAGAAAGGTCTCTGGAGTTCTGCAACTTTTTATTTCTTTCTCTTTTAGTGCTGCCTTCATGGTGAGGTTCACTGTAAGGATAACTTCAAGCCACACACAATTGCTACATTTTTTATAGGTATCTTATATAATACTTGAAATTAAATTAAAAATAAAATGTGGAAGGTGCATACTTGTACATCTTTGTGATATTTTGGTCCTAGAAGAGAAGAACATGTTCTCTGAAGAAAAAAATCTATAGTAGAGAGACACTCTCTTGATTAAAAGTATGAGGGTTTTTAAGAAATTAATTATGTTGTTGTAGCTTAACATAGTGCTTTTTTGAAAGAACTCAGTAGCAAAATATCAGGAATATATGCTTTGCAGTGGAAAAAGAGCCACATTGTTTAGAACTTTAGTGGTTTTTCTGGTAAACAACCCTACATATTGTGGAAATTTAGTGACCGAACGAGCTTAATATGTCTAAACTACTTTAATGATAAACGCTGATTAACTTTAAATAAAAGACACTACTACAATTTTTACTCATAGAATGTTAATAGGATTCACTGGCACTTTGAAAACCTCTGTAATGCTCTCATTGAAAACCCTGTTAATAGCATTGGAATGACACAGTGAGCCAGGTGACATTTCGGAGTGGCTTTCTCCTCTGCAGGGGCATACGGCATCAGTGCTCAGGGAGTATAATATGGTTTGGATTAGGAAATCTAAATGCTGGAAAGAGAATCCAAATTTGAAATTTTCAAATGACAGTTTAGATACAGAGTGCCAAATTGTATCCCTCTCATGCTGTGCTACTGAAAGCCAAGAAAAACTGAAGCTCAACAAAGGAACTTTTCATGCTATCTGTAGTGATCCAAATCAGGAAATCTGTTCAGGCTGGGGCCCATTAAACCAAGAGCTGCATGCTAAGCCGTAAAGCTGGACTTGACTGCGCCTCACTCATCCCCGCGTCCGATCACGGTCGTGCTTCACCACTGTCGATCTGAAAAAGAGGGGCGAGGAGAAGGAGGTGCTGGTTTGACTTACTATGTTTATCAGATCGTAATATTTTCATTAATGATGTGTGTGCAATTCAGAGGATGTGTTAACACTTGAAAACATCTGAACCACATTATGGGATAAAGCATAGGCTCAACATTGACTCAGATTGCCGATATTGCCAACATATCCAGATTATTTTGTTAAAAAGTCAATAAGGTGCCTGAATAACTCCAAACATCTGGATATTTGTAAATAGAGGTGGGAGCAACCTCATGTTTTGGCATCATGTACAATTGGTGACACTGATGGATTAATCCTGATCATTATTCCTTGGGAACATTGACCAAAGAGCAGTCACATAACAATTTCATCATAATGATTTGAAGTTTTCTTGTGCTGTATATTTTTCAGAATATTTTACATGTCCTATTATATTTGCCCTATATGAAAACGTTTTGCAATTAGATAAAGCTTGTTTATTTGTTTGTTTTCTGAAGAGATAGTTGAAATGCATTAAAAGGGCCCTGCTAAGGTCATAGTTGGTTACATACAGATGAGAATCAATTTTAATTGAAATCTATTCACTTTCCTTTTCCTGCAACTCTCACGCCATGGAATTAAGCATAATATATGAAGGTTGTGCAATGCATATATTTATTGAGATTAAAAAATACAATGACATATTTTGATATGCCCTCACTTTCATGACACTCCTCCTGAAATTAACACTATAAGGAGTGTTTTGTAAACACAACAAAAAAACCTGTGTATAGAATAGATAACATTTTTCCATAGACTGGGCAGAAGGAAACCTATTAGTCACTTCTTGAGAAATGAGGAGACAAGCTCAAGGAAGCTTTATGCCTTATCTGAAGGCCATGTACATGGTCAACTCAGAGCTGGTACTAATACTAGTTCAGTGACTAGAGCCAGCTATTTTTTTAGAACACTACACATTAACCTCTTTAGTTGAAAACAAAGAAAAAATCCTACATAAATACAGTGAGAGGTTATTTAGAAAATATTACTGACAGTATTATTCTTACATACAATTTTTGTAACATTTTGGAAAAGTTTTAATATTTTCTGTTTCAATTCATATGATCAGCAGCCTTGCAATGAAACAATATTTTGCCCTTTCAGATAGGAAGCAGAACCAGAAAAACAGCTTCTACTAGAAACAGCATTTGTTTTAATAATTTGGGGGTAAAATGTATTTATTTTTCTCTGTGAGTCTACCTGAATTGCTTCAGTCTCAATCATATGCCACAGTGTTTATTTATAAATTTTATACCTTTTCAACATATATAAATATTTCCACTTAAAATGAAATAGCTCCATGAGATATGAATTGGATTTTAATGAACAAATAAGAAACATATAGAGACATATTTAAGCCTCAGGGGCTAGGTAATTTAAAGAGCAAAATTCTAACAATGAAAAGTGTTCCTGATTGCAAAGTAAAACTGCATTTTACAGTACTTCATCAAAACTCTACTTGTTGTAGATCAATGCTGATTTTTCAGTACATATTTTATTACTATATGTGCATTTATATAATCTTTATACTTCTTCTCTACTCAGTTTAATTAGTTACTCTGATATTTATGGGTGAGCATTATCAATCCAATACTAGTAATTGCATAAACCATAAAATATTGTGACATGTTTTCAGGGCCATAAAATTAATGGATGTAAAATAAAAACATTTGTGTGGCTTAGCATGTATTTATTAATCTAAGTGAATCCAAGTAACTTCAGTTTTTTCTCACCCCTCTTCCAATATGTATTGGTTTATTTTCCCACATGAAAATTGGCACAGGAGAAGCCACACCCTGATTTTTTCTTTATTAATAACAATAGACATAAATTTTCCATAGATCATCCATAAGACTAGTTCAAGTGAAAGAAAAATCACTAAATTATTAGAAGGTATGTTTGTTTTTAGGTCTTAAAATTTAATTTAATGATTTAACTAATTATTTTGAAAATGGAAAGTCACATTACTTGCTAATTATTGCATATGTATATATGCCTGTGTGTATATACATGTATTTATATTAAATTTTTTAAAATTCACAAAAGCCATTGCTGTTGATATATAGGTGCATATACAGAGAATAATGCTATTTTTTGCATGCTTCTCTGCTTGATAAAATTAACCTATTTCTCTTGTTCTCATCCACAGTTTTAATTTATGGCTATAGATTTTCATTTCTTTCAATTTAATATGCTTCTCTTTCTAGATTGTGATCTTCGCTTCAATATTTTTTCAACTGTTTCTTATTTACTAATTTCTCCCATTGCTGATAAGACATCTGTTAATTCATCTATTTTACTATTTTAAATGTGTTTTTTTCCATTGATAATACGTAACAAAGAAGGCCAGCTCTTTCTGCCACAACATATTATGTATCACAACATGATGTAATTTAAAACACTGCATTTGCTATTATTCTGATAAAATACAGATCATGGTGTTTCTCAGTGGTTTGGACTTGTTGCTTAATGTTTCCCTACATGTGTAAAAGTAGGGAACACCTAATTATCAGTAAATCTATAATTGTTTGCATTTTTATTAACTGCTACAAAGAACAATTATTTAGGTCTGTGGGATACTCTTATGTGTGTTAACCATTCTGTTGATGAGCTCATTTTTTTTTAATCAGGGCAAACAAGTACAGTATTATTTTGTCAATCCACTTAAGCAGCAGAAAATTTCCATCAGAAATATAGATTAATTGTGTGCTTAGACAAGTAAAGGAATTTTTGAATAGCATATATCAACATTGTTTTGCTTCTGTTATCCTTTGTCAAGAATCAGAAGTTGACAAATTTGATGCAGACCAGATTTTGTATCTTGGCGAGTAAAAAAGAGCAATCTAAGTGTGATGAGATTGTCGATGTATTTGTATATCTTTTATTTGTCAGCTTTTTTAACTGATTTTACTCCCTCTGAATTTATAAGTAACCAAGTTATCATGTTAAAATTAGTAACGCTATAGCTGAAAATGTCTGTTATTTTTCATATATATGCATTTATTTATCCTTGGTATTTAATCAGTCTCTTGGAATTCCCACGGCCTCCTGTAAAGTGCAGGGGAACACTCAATAAATACTGAAACCATTACCAGGCAAGTTGGGGCCAAATGTGCTGAAATATGAATTACTCTGATGATTTCTGTAACAGAGAATCCAATTTGGCCATGTTGAATAGATTGAAAATTAGTAGGTAAATTTAGGCTTTATCAATTGAAAAGAAATACTCTCAGTGGTTCATTTGTCTGGATTCAACCATGCTTTTGCAAAACACTTAAAATGTAGGAAAAAGTACTAGCATATAATGCTGATATACACCCACCCCTGAGATTTAATATATTTCAGGTTATATTTGTTTCTAATGGTTTTTTGCCTTAACATATAAACATTGTTTAATATTCCTATTTATATTAAACATATTTTTGTGTTAACATATTTTTGCGGCCTTTAAGCCAGATTCACCCTGAAATTCTTTTAGTCAAAGCAGTGAAGCATATTTCACTTAAGAGGGTGTTCCTAACTTGAATTCCAGCTGGAGACACATTTGTTGCAGGGCAGTGTGCCAACCACAAGGGACAGCATTTCACAGACAAACTATGATGGCATTCCAGAGCAAGGCTCCTAGCTTCAAGTTCAAGATGGAGGAGTAGGAAGATTCTGAGATCACCTCTTCTAATTGACACCCAAACTGCAATTACATATAAACTATCTCTGAGAACAACCTGCAGACTAGGAGAACAGATTTTCTATAACCGTGGATACAAAGACAAAGCTGTGTTGAGACAGGTAAGTGGGTCATCCTAGTCAGGAACCACCCCTACCTCCCACTCACCACTCAGGAACTCACAAGTTGGAGGGATATTACGCCTGTGCAGGTCATCCCAAGGAGCAGAGAGTGAAGGGTCCAAGCCCCAGCATGGAGGGCCTGCACCAGGAAGATGAGCACTTATGACATCTGGCTTTGGAAATCAGTGGGGCTTGTCTAGGAGAGCCAAAGGGCTGTAGGAAACACAGGTGCACTCTTTCTGAGTCCAGCACAGAGTCAGACATTTGAAAAGCACCTAGGCCATAGTGAAGATGATACATTGACTAATTTTATGGTGCACTGAAGGGACAGAGAGCTGGTGGAACTTTGTTATGCATCAGAGGTGATGGCAGGCACCATTTTCCCTTTTTCTTTACTCTCCTTCCACCTCATTGGTCTGACATTGACACAGGCTCATTTCTGAGGTTCTCCATTAACCTTCCTAGCACTGTTCAGCCAGGCTAGCAACACTCTGAAGTGTTTCCTGCCCTGTCACATCCAGTGGGCAGCTCATTTGGCATCAGCACACAGTAGTGTGTCTACAACAGTGTGGCTGAGCCTTGCAGCTAGCCACACCAAAGGTTTACCCTACACACCAGTGGGCCCACAACAGGTGTGGCCAGGCCTCATAGCTAGCAGGCCAGGGACCAGTCTCACCTGTCAGTGTGTCCTTAAAATTTGTGGCCCTACCACAACAGGAGGCCACACTAGTCTACCAGGGAACACCTCTATAGTACCCAACTCTGGTGACAAGAATGATTCCACTATTGGACCCCACAGGGCACCTTATAAATAAGACTACTCTTGCAAGACCAGGAGATGTAGCTTACCTACCTAGTACATGGAAACAAACTGGCAAACAAAAGACAAAACCTCAGAAAAAGAACTAAGTGAGACTTAGGTAAGTTATCTACTAGGTAAAGAGTTCAAACTAATAGTCATAAAGATGCTTATCAAACACTGCAGACAAGTGACTAAATTCAGTAAGAACTTCAATAAAAAGGTAAAAAATTATTAAAAAGGGCCTATCAGGACTGAAGAATATAGCACTGAAATAAAAAAAATACACTGGCGGGAATCACCATCAGATCAGATGATGCAGAAGAATGGATCAGCAATCAACAAGACAGGAGAGTGGAAATCACCCAATTGGAAGATCAAAAAGAAAAAAATAAGAACTAAAAAGAATGTGGATACCATAAGAGAACCTTTGGAATGGCATCGAGTGTACCAATATTTGAACCATAGGAGATCCAGAAGGAGAAGAGAAAGAGAAAGGGACAGAAAAACTATTTGAAGAAATAATAATAGCTGAAGACTTCCTTAACATGGTAAAGGACATAGACATCCAAGTCCAGGAAGCACAGAGAGTCCCAAACAAAATGAACCCAAAGAGACACACACTAAGACATATCATAATTAAATTGTTAAGCGTTAAAGATAAAAAGTAGTTACATACAAGGGAATGTCCATTTGAATATCAGCTGAGTTTTCAGTAGAAATCTTGCAGGCTACAAGAGAGAGGTACACTATATTGAATATAATGAAAGGGAAAAACCTACATCCAAGAATACTTTACCAAGCAAGATCATCATTCAGAACTGAAGGAGAGATCAAGATTTTCCCAGACAAGCAAAAGCTAAAAGAGTTCATCACCACTAAACCGTCATTACAAGAATTGTTAAAGGGAATTCTGTAAGTGGAAAAAAAGGGCCAAAACTAGAAATAAAAAATATATATATGAGAGGAAAAATAACACACTAGCAAAGATAAATATATAATAAAAATAGTAGACCACCACTTATAAACCTAGTTAAAATGGCAATAGGTACATACCTATCAACAATTACTTTAAAGGTTAATTGATGAGGCGCTGCATTCAAAAAACATAGGGTAACTGAAGGGATAAAATACAAAGCCCTTACAGATGCTGCCCACCTGAAACTCTACATTAAAAGACACACACAGACTAAAAGTAAGGAGTTGGAAAATGATATTTCATGAAAATGGAAATGAAAAAGTAGCTGTGATAGCAATACTTAAATCAGACAAAATAGAAAAAACAAAGGCATTAACAAGAGATAAAGAAGGACTCAACAATTCCACTTCTGGGCACTTACCTGAAGAAAATGAAACACTAATTTGAAAAGGTCTGTGCAGCCCTATGTTCACTGCAACATTATTTACAATAGCCAAGATATGGAAGCAAGTTTGGTGTTCATTGGCAGATGAGTGGGTAAAAGAGTAGCTCTATGTACATTCACACATGCACACACACTGGAATCCTAGCCATGAAAAAGAGTGAATTCCTGCCATTTGAAACAACATGGGTAGACCTAGATGGTATTATGCAAAGTGAAATAAGTCAGAGAAAGACAAATATCATGGAATGTCACTTATATGTGGAAACTAAAAAATTAAACTGTTGAACAACAAAACCAACAAACTCACAGATACTGGAAAACCAATAGTTACCAAAGCATTGGGTGGTGGAGAATGGGCAAAATGTGAGGGGGATTAAGAGGTATAAACTTATAAGTATAACATAAATAAGTCACAGGGATATAAATACAACATAGAGAATACAGTCTATAATACACAATAACTTTGTATGGTAACAGATGCATAGTGGACTTTTTTGTGGTGATTACTTTGTAGGTGTTTAAAGGTAAAACTTCACTCAGTTGTACATCTGAAACTAGTATAATACTGTATATCCACTACACTTAAGTAAAAAGAACTTTATATTCCAGAATAAAAAACAGAACATATTACCATCTAAAACACTGGGAAGATCAAATTATCAATCAAACGATTAATACATGAGAGAATGATCAATGGAGGTAAGTCTAGAAGGATGCCCTTCCCCCAGTAGCTGTTCTCTCTGTCCAGCTTATGATCCTAATTGATTTGTAAAGCTGATATCAGGTGTATCATTTATAGAACTCAGAAAAGGCATGCATAGCAGGCTTAATATCATGGACCCATTTGCATCTTTCTGGCTATCCCAAAACACAATGTCTTTATCCAGAAAATGTAGACAACTAAGACATCTGCTAATATACCCATCATCTAATGTTAAACTACATAGTAGAAAGGAAGTCTCTAATCTTCCTCATTTGCAAGTTTCACCTCATTGCTCTCACTTCCCCCGATTGTGTTATTCTACGTACAGCCCAGCTCAGGCCTTTGTGCAGGTCTTTCTCTCTAAATTTCCTGTAATTTACTGTCAGGGATATTCACTTGAAACTTGCTATTTTCTTTCCTCAAGCACATGTATAAAATGATATAGTCTAAAATTAAAGTGCCTTCCTTAATTTGTCTATTTTAGATGTTCTACTCTGGAAAGACGTTCAGGAAAAGAGTGTGCCTGTTCAAATCTAAGTTTCATACATTCAACTCCCATGTATCACTGGAAGCAGAACTTATGAAAATCAGGACTCCCACTGAAGGGACAGTATATGATAGGAACTCACTGCGTGGAATCTGTTTAATAATGGATGATACTTCCTATCTGATTCTTCTGTCTCTAATTTTCTATTGTTCACCTCTCACTTTCTGCCAGGATTCGCTTCAAAACAGAAAAATGATCATGCCAAACCCTAAATTAAAAACTGTCAGTAGTCCTCCAGTTTTACTGATCTGGTTCTATCCTAAAACAGAAACTTAAATGGCTACTATGTATGTTCCACCTTTCTCTCCTCACTCTGTCATTTGGAACTTCACACTTTGAATTATTCATAATTCCCTGCATGAATTGTGCTTGCTCCATGCCTTTAGATGTATTCTTCCTCCTACCTGGAATCCCCCTGTACCATGTTCTTTGTCTAGCAACTCCTGTCTAATCATGTAGGTGTAATGTGTGTGAGAATCAGGTCTGATACCACCTTTTCTGCGGAGGCTTCTTGGAACTTCCCACAGGTAGGATTAATCCCTCTCCATGTACACTTTCAACATATAAACGATAACAAAAAGATTTATGGTAACAATTCACAGATATGCTTTTCAACCCCAAGATTCTAAGCTCCAAAGGAAATGTATTTAACAAAAGATAATTTTAAGACATTAAGAAATGGTGATTATATCTAATTTGTCTCTGCAGATTGAAGGTGTTCAGTAGATATGTGCTCAATGTATAAATAAAATCTCTGTTGTTTAATATGTGTTTTATGTTTATTAAGAATATTTATGGAACACATACCATCTGCTTGTTCATGTTCTTCTTGATGAAAATATAAATTTGAGCTACTCCCCACCACCCAAAAGAAGAATGGAAAAGTCTGTATCTTTGCCCAAATTATTGCCTGCTCTTCAGGTCTCTGAAGCTTGGGTTAAGTCTATGACCAGAGAATGAAGGAAAACTAAATGGCCTCTCCTATAACTGAACTAATGACAAGCACCGTGCTTACACAGTATTCTAAACCACTACAGTTACAATATTTTATGTGTAAGATGTGAATGCATGTGAATTATGAAATGGGAATCTAATTTACCTTCTGTGCTCAAGGAGAAGAGTTTGAATGGATAACATTTTGAAGGTAATTGAACCTTGGAAAACTGGATTCCAGCCAGTGAAGAATGAACGTTGCTCCAACTATTACCTTTAACCTCACACTGTAATTTATTCTTACCCTTTGCAGGATCTCCAGATACCACACAAACATTATATTTATGACAGCAAAGGCTACAGCTAACTTTCTCCAAACACTTGTACCATAGATCCTTCCACTCACAGGAAAAAAAAATATAACTTCTCAAATCATGTTCCCTTGGACTGACTACAAAGACCTGATCACAGCTCCCTTGTCATTTTTCTTTTTTTTGAAAAATATAACTTTAAACTACTTTTGAATTATGTGAGAGGAGACAGTGTATATTTTCTACTTTAAAAGCAATTTAAGGTGGAGTTCTCTGGCACAAGGCAATCCAAAAATAGCTGAAGCTTAAGAGTTGGAACTCCCCCTTGTCTGGTCTACATTGAATAGAGTTGTTAGCAATCAGAGCTGTTTTCAAATGCTCAGTGCAAAATTGCAGAAGTGCTTAGGTTTATAAATACTTTGCAGGCAGTGAAAGTTTCAGATCGAGGGTACCACTTGTTCAGTTAAAATTTTGAAGAGTGATGAGCCGTCGGGTGCCATTTCAATAATTTAAGTCCTTTTAAAATTTAAAAAAAAAAAAAGGACAGAAATCAGCCCTGGCTGGTGTGGCTTAGTGGATAGAGCACTGGTCTATGAACCAAAAGGTCGCTGGTTCAATTTCCAGTCAAGGCACATACCTGGGTTGCAGGCCAGGTCCCTAGGAGGAGGCATGTGAGAGGCAACCACACATTGATGTTTCTCTCCCTCTTTCTCCCTCCCTTCCCCTCTCTCTAAAAATAAATAAATAAAAATATTTTAAAAAAGGACAGAAATCAAATGTAAAAAGTGTGAAATAGGATATCTTGGTATTTCATGTGGAGTGTTATTTTATTACCTCACAAATCATTAAAATGCACCATTTGGTGTGGGAACAAAATTAATGTAATATTAAGATCTGAAACTTTGGATTCAGGAACCATGTTGTTCAAATCCTGTCCTCAACATTTTTCTAATTACCGTGAGCAAATTCCTTAACCTACTATGTTTACTTATCTGTAAAAATACGTATGTTAATCATTGTACCAAAATTGATGGAAGTGGTCCATCTTTGTATAGAATATTCTTCCACCCTGAAATTAATTCACAGCTTTTTGGAATATTAAGTGCTTTCCACATTAGAAATGAGATTCACAGGGAATATTAAAAATATTTTGAGAAGATTTGTAAAGTTTCCATGTGTTTCATAAAGTAATAAATTAGTAATAAGCCTTTGAATTTATATACTATATAGAGAAGCAATTCACTGCAAAATTCCATGCAGAATTCTTGCCAAAGTCTGAACCCAGAGACATATTAGCATAACTAATGTGGGTAGCACTGCACACATCTTTAAGATGCAATGAGTTCTTAAGGGTCAAGACAAAGTTACTTTATGCAAACGTCAAGATGGCTGTAACATGGCAAATGGCACAGGAATAAAACATTAGAATTTAAAGTTCAGGTCATGTTTAAGAAAGGGAACTATGATGGTGTATCACTCTGAGAAAAGCTGAAGTTATATTTGTAAGATAAGAAAAATGATAGTTAATTATAATTAAAAGCACACATATATACCTAGATGAAGGCAGCTAGACAGGTATTAGGTAAATGAATGGCCAATATGTAAATGGGTGAAAATAAATGAATTCCATGGATCTCCAATCAGAGAAGCTACCAGAACAGTCTGTCAGTTTAGAAGAAAAAGCTTAAGCTTTTCTTCTGGTGGCATACTTAAAATAGATTGTTTAAGAAAACATATTTGTCAATACCCTCAATCTATTTAAACCTTTATGGACAACATTGGACAGAAGTTCTAAGAATGTTATTTTTTTAATTAGTAAAAATATTAATTGCAAACATTTTCAATGTCATGATTTCTATGTAAAAACACAAAATAGTTTAAAAATTAAAAATACGATATAGTGCTACTATGCAGCACTTTATGTCATAATTTAAAAGATCTGAAACTTGTCAAGACTTCAGCCCAATTATAAAGTGAACTTTGAACTTCACATTAGCCTTGTGTCAGCAAAGAAAAAAAAAATCACAGTGACTTCCCTGAGAAACACGTTGCTCTGTACGTAGCACAGATGGCTAGCTGGGCACAAGGAAGGCCTCCTCTTCTCGGACCACAGATAGATCGTATTCTCCATTAGCACTGGCTCTTTCCTTCAGCCACATGCCTGAGTTCTTAGCAATGAGACTGACGGGCACCACTTCTCAGACCAGATCAAGAGAAACATCTTTACTCGCTGTTCCTTTTCCTCTCTTCTGTTTGCTGTAGATGGCTATAGGAAACCTGAAAATAAGATGTTGACGATAACTAAAGAACAGGTGGAGAGGGCCTGGAAAACTTAGGGGAAACATTGAATCCCTGAATCACTTCTTGAAGGAGAGCTGCCCACCAACCATAGACACTTATGCATGGACATTCTCTATAGAGAATACAAATGAAAGTTACCTGCTGGAGAAATAAACATCTGTCACTGTGAAGGCATTCTATATTTCTAGTTTCTATTACAGTAGTTTTTCACTGGGAATTTATACACTTGTATGTTGAAATACCTGTGATTTAGAAATGATTTAGAAATTTCCATAATCTGAAACTACTTTCTTAAATATTTTCTAGTCAAGCACCGGTTCTTATTAGAGTCAACTATAGTTCTGGGTAATACAAGAGTTATCTATATCTTAGAAATTTAGACATATCGCCCATATTGCTTTGGTTTGGCTTCATGAATATTAAGAAACACTTACATTGTCAGTGTAGTAGTAGTGTGTTGCTTTTTTACTAAGTTATATTCCACTTAATAAGTATGGCATGATTAGCCATACTTAATTCCATTTGATAAGTATGACCCATTTTTGTGTGTATAAACATTTAGTTTAGGGCCATTATGAACAAAGCTACTTATGAGCATTCTTGGGCAAATTTTTTTGTGAATGTGTGTTTCATTTCTCCTGGGGGGATCATTGGAAGTGGAATTTCTGAATCATAGAAAAGGTATATCTGTGAGGTTTTTAGGAAAAACTTTGACTACCAAACTTTTATTTCAAATTTTGGTAAAATATTCACTTATTCACAGTGATGTCTGAGAGCTTCATTTGTTCCATATCTTCATCAAAACTGTTTTCAATTTATCATTATAGTGGGTGGAAAATGGTATCTCTATTGTTTTAGATATATTTTTTCTGATGATTAATGATTGTTATCAATGTCTAAAGTCTTTAAGGATTATCTTATTTGTGAAGCATGCTTTCAAATTTTTGCCCACTTATTTTTATTATGCTCTTTATCTTTTCATTGAGTTTTAGGTGTTCTTTATAAAATCTGGATATAAGTTCTCTTTCAGAATGTGTATTGAATCTTTACAGAAGGCCAATAGACATACGAAAAGATGCCCAGTGTCATTAATCATCAGAGATATGCAAAATAAAACCACGATAAGATATCATCAGATCCCTGTCAGAATGGCTGTCATCAATAAATCAACAAAAAACAAGTTCTGGTGAAGATGTGGAGAAAGGAAGATGTGTTCCCTTTTGCACAGCTGGTGGGAATGCAAACTGGTGGAGCCACTGTGGAAAGCAGTATGGAGATACTTCAAAAAATCAAAAATAAAACTGTCTTAAGACCCAGTGATTCCACTTCTGGGAATTATCTGAAGAAATCTAAACACTAATTTGAAGGAACATAAGCACCCCTATGCTCATTGCTACATTATTTACAATCACCAAGATATGGAAGCAGCCCAAGTGTCCATCAGTAAATGAGTGGATAAAACAACTATGGGCTATTTGCACTATGTAACTCTTCTCAGCCATAAAAAAGAAGAAAATATTACCTTTTGTGACAACTTGGATGGACCTGGGGAGCATTATGCTAAGTGATATACGCCAGTCAGAGAAGGATAAATACCATAAGATTTTACTCATATGTGCAATCTAATGAACAAGCTAAACTAATAAGCCAAACGGAGACTGACTCATAGCAGGATGAGAACTCTCGGTGAGGAACTCTCGGGATGAAGGGATCAAGCTAAAAGGAAAAAGGACTCATGGACACGGGCAACAGTGGGTGATTGCAGGGTGGAGAAGAGAATTAGGGGGATAAATGGTAGTGGAAAAAATACCATAAAAATAGTCATACTAGAAAGGGAAAAACTCATAATAAAAGATTTTGATATAAAAGTAATGTTAATAAAATGCCTTAACAGCATCCTGTCTACCATCAGTAGCATCCATATGATTAATGTTTATTAAAAGTTACTGTATATTTATTAAATTGATTTGGCAGTATTATATGAAGAAATATTTTTGCTAACCCTTTAGAGTTATGAAGTGTATGTGCAGTCTTGAAAGTTGTAAAAGTTATGATTTTTAGAATGTCATTTAATTGAATTCAATCAAAGTTCCTAACAGTCCTGAACAGTTAAGGATTGCCTTACGAAATATCTAGAATTAAATTACCTTTAAAAATAAATAAAACAAAACCACATACTGATATTTACATATTGTCATTGAATACCAGGTACCTGTTCTCATTAAATTACTGTTTTATTCTTAATATAGACAATGAAGATAATTTTTGATGGCTTTATCCAAAAAGGATAGCAAGAAATCATAAAATTCAAGGCACCCTGATTCATAAGTCATTACAGATACACAGTAAAATGAAGTCATTTTGCAAAGACTTCTTTAAAAAAAGGTAAAGTTATCATGATTGCTGTATCTTTGACAGCTGAAAATAAATATAATAAATTAAATATTTTATATCCACCTATAAATGCATTAGATATATTCTGATTATTCCCCACAGTCTTATAAATTCCCCTAATGCAAGCTGTTTATGTTCCTCTCTAAACAAATACTCCCCAGATACCTAGGTTTTCTACTTTAGCACACAGTTAGCTATAATCTTTTACATGCCATATTTGCACCTGAATTATTCTTTATTTATGAAGCTCAAGTCACATTTAAAGTTAACTGGAAACTTGAAATTTCCTCTATCTTCTGGCTAGCATGGCTCAGTGGGTTGAGCCTCATCTCACAACCGAAATGCCACAGGTTTGATTTCTGGTCAGGGCACATGCCTGTGTTGCAAGCCAAGCCCCTGGTTGGGGGAGTGTGGGAGGCAACTAATCCATGTTTCCCTCGCATATCGATGTTTTGATCTCTGCCATCCCCTCTCTCTAAAAAATAAGTAAATAAAATCTTTAGAAAGTTTTATCTAAAGCTCATATCATATAAAGGTCAGTAAAGAGGTAACAATATTTATTTAAAAAATAGGATACACTTAGGAGGATCTCAGTAAACCACTTTATCTAGATTTATTTATTACAAACATATTTTAAAACTGTAAGTTCAGAATAAATAAGCCTAATGATTTGAAGAAATCTCTAGATAGAGCAAGAAGGAGTTAAGTTGCTTAATATGTGACCTTAACCTATGCAGTTTTATTAACGGTGACAGCAACTTTGAGATTCAAGTGGAAACAAAGAAAAGTAGAACCAGGGGAGAGAAAAAATATTCTTATTTGAGACAAATCATCTTAGGTACAAATTCAGCTTCATTTCTTCTTTTTATCTAGTTGTTCTTAATGGATTCGGTTTTTAAATCTGCATTTTTCCATCTCTGCTGACCTTGGGAATGCATCGGTCTTCCTTGACCCATTACTAGGCATGGGATTCCTGAAAGTCCCTGAGTCCTTGCTTCTGGGTCTGTTTCATGGAGTGAACATACAACTTTTCTTCCAGCCAAAACACATCTGAGAGTGAAAGGAAGGATATTGAATAGTTGCACTAAGATAATGAAGACACTGGACTCAAGGATAACTCGGTGATACACACAGATTCATTAACCATCTCCTTGTTTTCAGGCTCCTTACCTATCTGTAACTGTAACTCATCTTGCATTCTTGGGGGTAGAAATGTACTGCTCTCCCGTATCTCCAGTTCTTCAGTTTGAAGTCTTTTTCCCCAGATGAGAAAAAGCAGGCATCGGCATGCGTCTGTTCCCTGAATTTTCTAACTAGATATGTTTCTTCAAGCCTGATGATGTGTTTCAGGAAATGAATGACATCAGCCTTCCTTTCTCTGTTTTCTTGCTAACCAGAGGTATGACTATCGAAACAGAGCAGTCCCATGTGGGAAGCCCTTAGCCACATGTGTCTAAGCTTGAAATTGTCTAGTCAAAACTGAGATAGAGTCTGAGGGTAATGTACATACTAGATTTTCAAGACTCAATATGAAAAACAATACAAATACCTCAATAATTTTATATTGATTATATCTCAATAGGATATTGAATATGTTGGGTATATGTAAATAGACTACATCCTTAAAATTCACTTTTATAAAACTTCTTTAATGAATACTAGAAAATTTTGAATTACACATGTGCTCATACTTTTAGCTCACATGCAGTTGCTATGGCACAGATCTATTAAAGATTTGCTCTAGTCTGCCTCCTGCTGACACGTTGATCAGTGCTTTAAGTTTTTCTTTCATGTGATGTCTCGTCACTTCAGACAACACTGTAGGAGACTGTGTTTCCCAATTCACGTGTTTTCTTTTGCAGCCTATTGGAAAACAGTTGCCTGCAATGCTAATATCCTTATAATCTAAATCTTCTATAGTATTAGTAAGACTTTTCTAAAACAAGGCCCAATGCTTCCTCTGATTCTGTCTAGAAACATTTTTGACAGATCTTCAGCAGAACCTAATGCCCTCCCGGCCACCGGTGCTATCACCATTAGGATAGAAGCTCATGAGAAAGGCAGATAGCAGTCTGTGGAATAAGGCTGTGTTTTTATATTAATCTTGGAAATGTGTCACATTTAAACTTGATTGACATTAAACCACACAGGTTTTTTTCTGATTGAAATTGTAAGATGCACAGTGCACCCAAGACCCACTTCTTTGTCTAGATCATATTAGCCAAAAAATAGTGTCTTTTAATGGTAGGATTTGTTTATTCCTCCTTAACTACTCCTCACTATCAATGTCAAGGGAATGGTATTTCTGTGTTCTAAAAGAATATGACAGTTATTTCCTATTTACTGACTATAAGTGCTTATAATTTCATGTCTCATACTCTATATGTTATTTAACATATAGATTGTTTATGACCTATAAGATGCAGAGTATGAGATATAAATAAGAGTATATGTATGTTATATGTGCATGCATGTATGCATGTATGTATGTGTGTGTGTGTGTATTGCTTTCAATCTACTGTTGTCATTTCAAGTTATTCACTAAAAGCTACATTCACAGCATTGCATACTTTAGAGTGGCCTTAATTGATATAAAAATTATAAATTATCATCAGAGATAGTCTGAGTTATTTAATGTAACTATATTTTTACTGAAAATATTAATACATGCCTTTCACACTATACACTCATAGGATTCAGAACAAAATAAACCTCTGTCCTGATTTATAGATGAAAAATTGACTTTTGAATTTACTACTGGTGACCAATAAATGCAATAATTTTAAAACTCTGTTAATTCTTCACTCTGTTTACATTAGTTTTGGGTCAATTTAAATCATCTCAGGAAATGCAGATACATAAACATGGCTCAGAAGAAAATCATTGAAATTCATTCCTCCACAAAAAGGGGAACAGTGCAGAGATAGTGCTGAATAAATATCCAGAATTATCTTCTCCATGCAACTTTTTTTTTTACCTCATTGTCCCTAAGAAAGCTGAAACTATCATCTGGAAAATTGCTGATGGTTTGGAAGATGGGAAATCGCAAAATATGCTTTGAATGCCCAAACGCAGTGGCG
Organism: Micronycteris hirsuta; assembly: GCA_004026765.1. Classification (NCBI taxonomy): domain Eukaryota; kingdom Metazoa; phylum Chordata; class Mammalia; order Chiroptera; family Phyllostomidae; genus Micronycteris; species Micronycteris hirsuta. Next base: position 42,117 of record PVJI01009372.1, on the reverse strand, counting down.
TGAACAAAAAGATGCAAATGAAGTGAGTCCATATGTAGACCTTGTTCACCTGCCCTTTAAAGCTCTGTAACTCTCCCAAGTGAATGGATTTCACATGTTTGGGTGTTAAGAAAATATTTATTAAGCAGGGAAGCCTGGTGGGTATTTAGCACAAATGTGAATTAAGCATGTATTAAACATCATTTAAGACCTAACAGCGTAATATATGTGATTTGACCTGTCCCAGATATTGACAGCACAAAATATGGTGTCACATGCACAGTTCAAGGTGCTATACAATTTCAGAATGCAGGTAAAAGTGAAAGTTATGGAGTATCAGAAAAACAGATTGTTTTTTCCTCTTAGTAAACGAGAAGTGGGAATGTTGATGGACACGATAAAGTGTCATCCAGCTTCTGCAAATGCTCTTGCAGAACTATGAAACAAAAACTCTGCTTTTTTGCTTTCCAATTGAACATTTTTTTAGTTTTTAAAGAATTGAAGTTTGTTTTGACAGTTAGAGGTAACATATACAGAGTAACTGCAAAAGCCTTCTTTCCACATGTTGGTTTTGTGTTAGCATTCTTACCACTGTGAAATATCTGTTAATAAAGGGGGAAATAAAACTTGAGCAAACTTAGTAGATGTTCTACAAATATGCGGTGCTGTTTTTTACAAGCAATACCACGTACTTGCATAAACAGAAACATTTATTATCTGAACGTTTTTCACGCCTGCAGCTAATTTCCCACACTTCTCTTTAGAAACAACTTGGGGAGGGTAAAACAGAGCATTCACAGAAACGCCTCTAAACTCTGCTCTAATGAATTGTCATTTATAACTTTATGAAACCTCAACTGAATAGGGGTGTGTTTGGAGATAATAACTTGATGTAGCACAGCAAGAAAGGAAACCAAATATAGATTCTTCTGGCCTCTCCTTTGCTCCAGCTGTTTTTACATCAGGTAGACAAAACATTTGCACTGGAAAGAGTCAGGCGTACTTCACCTTCCCTTTTGCCTTGTACTATCCCCGCTCTATTGAATTTAGATCAGTGGACAAGGGATTCTTCAAAAGCAAAACTGTTCATAGCCTCAAGGCCTCGAAATGGAGACACTTGTTTAAACACAAAAGAGTGGACATGTAGATAATTTTCTAATGCGTAGGTCACGTTGGGAAATATTTGCAGGGTGCAGAACTATGGGATCTGCCAGTGAATTTGAATGATGACTGAGATTATTATATGACTATGCAGGAGCCAGCTCTTCTCAGTATCAATTTTGCAGTCAGTCTTTTAAAATGGGCTTAATTAATCCAATACAAGTGGATTGCAAATGAAAAAATATATATATTTAACTATGAACTATAGTTTGGATCACCAAAGAGAAAAACAGCAACATTAGAACTAAGAATATAGAGTGGATGTTAATTTTAGCATTTTTCTTAATTTTTGTCACAAATACAAATGAAAGAATACTACTCTTTGCTATTTTTAAAAATGTTTTCTCCTCACCCGAGGACATGCTTATTGATTCTAGAGAGAGGGAAGGGAGGTAGAGAGAGTGAGAGAAACACTGATGTGAGAGAGAAACATCAATCATTTGTCTCTCACATGTGCTCCGACTGAGAACCAAACCTGCAGCCCAGGCATGTGCCCTGACCAGAAATTGAGCCCATGGCCTTTCAGTTTGTGGAATGATGCTCCAACCAGCTTAGCCACATCTGCCAGGGCTCCTTTGCTATGTTTTAATCTTCTCCTAGTCAAATCCCATGCTGGTGTTTGACAATTTAGGATGAAGTCACTGATGGAATATGGGCATAATCTTTTATTGCTTGTTTTTTAAAAGATTTTTTAAATTTATTTTTAGAGAGAGGGGCAGGGAAGGAGAAAGAGAGGGAGAGAAACATCAATGTGTGGTTGCCTTTTACATGCCCTCTACTGAGGACCTGGCCCGCAACCCAGGCATGTGCCCTAGACTGGGAATCGAACCGGCGACCCTTTGATGAACAAGCTGGCACTCAACCACTGAGCCATACCAGCCAGGGCTAGAGGTTAAATTTTGGAAAAGGTAATGGACTCTGGAATATGGCAATTAAAGTCCACTACATGTTGAACATTTTATTAAATATAATACTAAATAATTTGGGAGAAAATCAGGTAAATGCCTGTTTTTTTCCCTTAAATATGCATTTAATTCATTAAAGACAAAATAAAATGCCACATTAAAAAACAGAGTAAAATTGTGTGTGAGTGTGAAATGCTCATTTAAACATTATTAGCCTATTGCAGAAGCAGAGTTTAGAAAAATTATTATTCCATTTTCTTTAAAAAGTGACACAAAATAATATAACCTCTTAATTACAAAGAACAGGTTTGTATATGTCTCACACAGTACTGTTTTATTTATGTTTAATTTTTGTTAATCGTCTCAAACCCCTATGTTGTATAGAAATAAATGAATTATAAATGCAAACTAAAATTAGTGAAAGCTCTGTAATTTCATTATATATCTCTATTGAACAGGCAATGTAACATAATGAATGAGAAGTTAGAAAACTTGTTCTGTTTTGATTTTATCATTCATCAGTTAAAAGGCTATAGTTAAATTCAATTGCTCACATGTATCCAGACTTTTGAAGTTTTTAAAAAAAACCAAAACACTAGACTATGTAATTTCAAAAAATCCTTGTCCCATGTATCCTTTGTTCTACATTCCTTGTGAAATCCATGCTTTGAACAAGTCCTTCTGTATGCCTGCCATATTTTGACCATTTTTCTTTCTTGGTGGAAAGAGAATAACATGGATTAGTCCAATAGCATCCCTGCTTCAATAGATAGAAGCAAAAGAGATTCTACAGAGTAATGGTGTGATACTCTGCAAAAGGAGGTCTCTAGGGTTACTCAAGATTAACTAATCAAGAAAGACAATCCAAAGGATAATACTTAGAATCAGAGCTTGGTGATAGGAAAGAGTACCTGGGAAAAGGAATTCCCAGCGGAGAATTGACAGGTGCAAGAATTGAGAATTAAAGAGGAAAAAAAAGCAAAAACGACTTAGTGAGCTTGACACCCTGTGGACAAGAGGTGATGCTGAGGTTGCAGAGGCCAGCAGAGGGCAGATTTTACACCGCTTTATAAATCAACATTCAGTGGGTGGAGTTTGACCTTAAATCCCTGCTAATGGTCTGAGCCAATTCACATGTTTAAAAGATCACCCTAGGTGCCAGGTGGAAATTAATTAGATGAATATCTTAGTTTGGTCCGCTACAACAGAATACCACAACCTGGGTGGCTTAGAAACATCACAATATATATATTTTTTCACAGTTCTAGAAGCTGAAAAGTCTGTGATCAGGGTGCTGACGTGATTGAGTTTTCATGAGGACCCTCTTTCTGGCTTGTCGGTGGTCATCTTGTTGCCACCCCACAGAGTAGGGGGTAGGCAGAAGGGGAGCAAGTGTGTTGGTGTCTCTTCTTGTGAGGGCGCTAATTCTATGTAGGAGGCTCCCCTGTCATCAGCTAATAACCTCCCAGACACTCCACCTCCTAACACCATCACATTGGCAGTTTGAATACCGACATATGGATTTGAGAGCAGGGACACAGATATTCAGTCTGTAACAGAGACAGGAGAAGGAAGAACTAATAGATCACATAGTAACTCAGGATACTGAGGATAAAAGTGAGAGCTTTTGGGGGCGGTAGTGGAATAAATAGGTTCATTCAATCAACGATTGGAATGAGGAATTGACAGAAATGGCTGTGATGTTTTGGCTTAGGGGCCAGGGAGAAATCAAGGATAGACTTCCAGCATTTAGGCTTGAACAATTAAATGAAATGGTGGCATTTACCTTAATGAGTAAGAGTATAGGAGAGACAGGACATTGGAACCTTTGGAGGGTAGATCAAGTTGTGTTCTAAACCTATTCATTTAGAGATCTTTTTAGACATCTAAGTGCAGGTGGAAAAGTCAGGAGCAAGGATTTTGAGTTACTGATAGGTGTTTGGGAATAACAGCTTATTAAAACATTTTGAAACCAGCAGACTGAATAATAACCATTCACTTGTAACCGATTCTCCATAAAGGTGAGGGTAATGTGAATGGCATGGTGAGGACTTACGCAGTTAGATCTGCGTAGTTCCGAAGAGGCCAGCTTCCCTATATTGGTGGATATACTTCAGGCAAGGCCCAGTGCTCAGATTTTCTTTTTTTTTTTAAGACTTTATTTATTTATTTTTAGAGAGATGGGAAAAGAAGGGGAAAGAGAGGGAGGGAAATATCATTGCGTGATCACCTCTCACACATCCCCTCCTGGGGACCTGGCCCACAACCCAGGCATGTGCCCTGACTAGGAATCGAGCCAGTGACCCTTTGGTTCACAGACCTGCTCTCACTCCACTGTGCTACATCAGTCAGGGCCCCGGTGCTCAGATTTTCATGGTCAAAAACTGGATATGTCTGCACATTAAGAACCAACTCCTTTCTCATAGAAACAAATCGGTAAGTTCACATAGACTGAATTATAAAGCCAAATTGTAATTTATTAATATATGCTGGCTGCCACGTATACTTTTTAAGAAAAAGTAATGTTATTTTCACGGTAGGAATTTCTGCAGGTGAGACCAAATTCTGCTTAGGACCCTTCTTATGCTAATCCTTTAAATGCCTCAGCTCTAATGCCAACTGTAGGAAATTTGAATTTCCTACCATGAAAAGAATGTGTTACTCATGTTAACAGAATTAGCTTGAAGTAGCCTCCCTCTTTCCAAGGATGGTTTACAATAGCACCATAAATACTTTGGTGAAGGTTTTCTTTCTGGAAGAACCTTTGAATTGTGCTTTAACGGATGTTACTGATATTTGCCTCTGCAAATTGTGCTGGAAGGCTCTCGCTTTTCTGATTGCAACGTTTTTATCTGAATATATTAGTGCATTCAGTGAGATCTCCTCCGTATCCTTACCAATTCTATAATTCTCATTGTATCTATATACAACTAAATTGCACATCAATTTAATAACTGAGCTGCTGTAAGGACAGAACAATTTTATGTCTACCCTTCTTTGTTCCTTGGTGTTCTAATAGTCAAATCGACACAGAAGAGATCCATAGGAGAAAAAAATTAATTATTTATGGGAGCCCATAAAAACAGAAAGCCTCAGGGTGAGTTGGGCAGTTAAAGTATATGCCACCCTGAAGGTGGGAATGGGAGAGAATGGGCTTCAAAGGGGAGGAGGGTAACTCACGGTACAATAAGAAGAGCAGACGTTTGGTAATTAGATGTTTGCCTTGCTGCATAAGTAGGTAATTCAGTAAAAGTTATCTATGGTAACAGTTCTTTTCCTCTGAGCCAGCCCACCTATCTAATTTTTTTTTTTGTAGGTAGTTAAGGGAGAGGTAAATTTTTCTTTTGAGCCTGCTGTGTCTTGGTTACCTTCAGCTCAAAATAATCCGCATGCTAAGTAACATCTTTTGGGTTCAAGTATGATGCTTTCCTTCACTCCCTAGTAGCAACACTGTATCTCTTAGGTGCAAGTTCTTGTGGGAAACCCATTGGTGCCATGTAAGATCATGGAGCCCTGAAAAAACTTTCAGGAGTGCTTACTCAGCTGTATTTTTTAAAATAAATACAAAGACTAACATTTTCTCCACAATATCAATGAAAGAAAAATGAAATATATGCATGATAAATTTGAATTATTTATATATTCAATTAGTCATATTTTCCCAACCCCAATATGTCAGGGAAGCTATACTTTTATGGTAGTTTGTTTAATTTTTGAATTCAGATGACCTTACTTAAAAGTGTGTTTATTCCAACCTGAGAATTCAGAAGAAACTGTTTAAAAATAATCGCAATTCATCTTGCAATCTGCAGATTACCTTTGAAGCTCGAAGGAGTCCTGCCATGTGTGAAATTCCCTGGTTAGTAAATATTAAGTCAGGATTTACAAACTGCTATCTCCATACACTCAATCTGTTAATATTGATAGCCTGGATATTTCTGATAAGCTGAAGCAGCTGTCACTTGCTTCATTGATCGGTTCTGCTTCAGGGGTCTATTTTATTAGAGCCTTACAATGCCATTCTGGTCTTCTTTCTTTTATTCTGTCTTTCTTTCTTTCCTGTTTATAGTTTTCTCTGACAAGAAAAAGAAGGCAAATTTTATAAATCAAGACCAGAATTTTCCTCTGAAACATGACCATGGGCTTCTACAAAAGCTTTCTTCTTTTCTACACATTGAGTGATTCTCTACCCCGGATATAGTTTTCTGCGTTTTGACAAAGTCTTCTATGAAGAGTTTCCCACTATCGTGAAGTCCTGCTATTCTTTCTGAAAGTCCTGTTCTTTTTTGGGGGGGGGGGGTTCTTCCCCCTCTTGGTGTACAGCAGAGAAATTTCTGACGTGGTAATTAAAACTTCTCAAAACCATTATGGTAGTAAATTCCTTCATGAAGAAGAGAAAATGCTATGTGTTCATGAAATCCCTAGTTCCACCAGCCAACTATGGAATAGGCCCCAGGCATTTTTGTATGAAGTGACCCCACGTTTACTTGACCACTGATTATTTAAACATTCATCAAAACAATATGCAGTTACCTGTTTAGAAATCAGGCTTGGGCAGAGCAACATGAGGTAACTGACAGCTAAGTACATAAAGGTTCAAGGAGAACTAAGTCAGTAATAGAATTCCTAGTTCCATCGTCCATTCCTTCATTAAGTTACATAGTATATTGTGTTATCACTCTGTAATGTTCTTGTCTATAGAATGAGGTTGACATAGATGTTGCCAAAGGTCTCTTGCTTCTGTTTCTGTGAGTCTATTTTTTGTCGTGGATAGGTTTTAAATGATCTTTTCCAGAAATTACTTATTGAAACTTCAAATCTAGACTGGAGATCTCTTTTTTATTTCTTTTTCCCATGGTACTTTGCATAGAGCTCTGCCACGTCTATTGCCTCACAGTATTATAATTATCCATTTACTTGTAAAAGGCTACCATCAACCCATGAGGTCACTGAGACTAGGACTTTCTAAGACTAACACATAAAGACATAATGCTTTTGAAAAAATAATCTCTTAGTGATTATGTATGCAGTAAGAGTTGAGCTTCTAAACATAATTTGCATCAGAATTACAGATAATTCTGTTTTGACCAGATTTCTCTCTCTTCTGTGAAGCAGCTGTCATGTCCTACAAGACTACAAGACCTTTACCAAAAGCAGATGTTGTGAAGTTGGATGAGGCCATCGTTCAGATGTGTGGAATTTCCAAAACTCTGTCGCTTGTTGGCAACTGACACCATATTTCTGATATCTTGATTCAGAGACATGGACTCTTTTCAGCAGGGATGTATTGTAAATAGTTTATTTAAATCTCAAAGCTACAAAGAACATTTAAACTTACTTCTAGGTCCAACATGAATAACTACCAGTCTTATTACTCAAGTTTTGGTTTTGATTTGATTGGCAAACAATTTATATTAGAGAATATTAAGCTTTATTTAACACATAAGAACTATTTAGTAGGTTTTCTGTGCATATCATATATTTTTGTGGTAAAGTATGTTAAATTTGAGGATGATATTATTATTGTTTTCAAGTCAAACCTGAAGCCATACTTTAAAATTTTAACTGAGTCCAAAGTAGCCTAATTAAAAAGAATAGTACAGTTTTACTAATGACTAAACGGTGGTAAAAAATATAACTGTTCATGTAAAATGCTGTCAGACTAATACTTTATAATTACATTTGAGGAAATACCAGATTTGCAGAGAACATTCTCAGTTTTGTCTTTACATATACACAAAAATAAATATTTCATTATACAGACAGTCTATTACAACAAAGGAACGGACAAGTAGAGTAATCTTTCTAATAATGCAGAAAATCTACAATTGAATTCCAAACTATTGACATGATAGGAGCAAATCCACCCAATTACAGGCAGCAACAGTGTCTGTCACTCATCGAAACATCTTACATCCAAGGACAGAGACAGCGGTGTGAACGCTGATCAGCTCACCAAGTGAAGGAGGAGAGAGCCATCAACACACCTCCATGAGAAAAGAACAGTATCAGGAAATTTTTTGAGGCTATAGAGAGACTTGGAGACATAACAGGCAATGTATTAGTAGATAAATAAATCCTTAAGAAAATGGATTAGTCATTATGTTGCCCTTTTTTGCCTTTTCTGAGGAGTACTGTTTTCTTCTATCTCCTTACCTTTTTGCTCCTTTTCTTCTTTTTTTTCTCCACTGATACTGTGTCCATTTTCATCGCAGAAATCCTTGAATTCAAGTATTAAGGTTATCTTCTGAAATCTGTGATTCCAAACTTCTCAAATTGGTATTCTCTTTTTAGAAGATAGCAAATAGTGTCTACTGTGAGTATTGAACAAATCATAGCATGTGATTAATTTCTCTTCAGGTCAAACATCTTAAATCTCTCTAAACAATGTATCTTGAAATGGAAATCTTTTCAGGGAGAAAATTTCCTGAATCAATTTCTACCTTCAAATATATAGTTGAACTCTGTTCAATGACATTGATTAGAAAAAAATACAGAATCTGGAGTAATATTATAAATCTAGAATTCAATAGCATGCAATATTTTTGAGCTTTTACATTAAATGTTTTGAATTATTTTGTCCCATTGTAGAATTTTGACCCAAACCCGAGAGGGTCTTTCCAGAAGTATTCAAGTTCTAAGCAACACAGTAGAAACACATGTTTCTTATTAACAAAGGAATAAATGTGAATGGATTTTTTCAAAGGTATACCTAGCCTTGTTTCTCTTCTACATTAAACTATTTAACTTTATCGTTATGCAGAATATTAATTCCAAACTTTTGTATAACCTACCAGGCTCTCTATATTTTGGTCTGTCTACTTTCATAATAATATTTCATTTTTCTTTTTTCCTATAATCAGACCTTCCTTTGTAAAGATGGCTGCAACCAATATATATTTTAGCCTAATAAGAAAGGTTAGGTGTTAACATCAATACTCAGGATAAACCAAATCAAAAGTCAAATATCATCATCATGGATAAAATAATTTCCTAGTTGACTAAAAGAAAGCTGAAATTTTATTAAAATTAATTATTGTAGTTCTATCAAAATGTTAAGTTGATAAATTTAAAACGTTTCCTATAGTCACTGTGCTACACACTTGCAATGTTAAATAGACTTTCAGCTCACTTTGAGGTTGGGGCAAGAGTCAGATTTTGTTTTGACTTCTCCATCATAAAGCGTTAATGATGATTGTGGCCAAGCTATAATACCACCTTTCTCTTGGACGTGACTAACTAAAGTAGAGATTTATCACTCATTCCACTTCTAGACTGGAAGACATGACTGACGATGTTGAGACTTTTCATTGATGTGGTCCTAAATGAAGCTTAACACACTGTGTGACAAAACACCTTTTAATAATTTTCAGGTCCATTCCTAGTATAATTATCTTCATTCTGCCTTTTGTTTTATCTTGTTTTAATGTCTAGTTTGTTTTAAAACGTTATTGATTTGAGAGAGAGCGAGAGAAAGATGAACTTTTGTTGTTCAACTTATGTATGCATTCATTGGTTGATTGTTGCACTGCCATGACCGGGGCTCAAACCCACGCTCCAACCAACTGAGCTACCCAGCCAGGCTTTGTTTAAAGTCTATTTTTTAAAAATAATTTCCGAGGATTCCTACAAAAGTTTAAGAAAAATGATTCTGATAAATGGGTCAGAAGTACAGCAAAGGAAGTAGTTAATTTTAAGATAACAAAACAATGCATTAAGGCTCTACCTGTCTCTCGGCATTCACACCATGTACACCTATTACAGTATCTTTGCAACAGATGGATAGCAGCAGCTTTGTGATAGAAATCAAGGAAAACATACACTCTAAAATTGTATCAGTCCTGGTTACTTGAAAGAAACTACTTGATCTTCAATTAACCATTAGCAATAAATAATACCAAGAGCTGGAAATACAATTATTTACAATGTACAATTTACATTCAAGAATCCTCTTCAACAGCAATGGCAAATTTGCTCTCCATGCCTTTTTAAAAACCTTGTGTGAGAATAGAAAAATCATAATCCAATCTCTCCTGAGTGTCATACAGTTCTTTAGCTATAGAAAAAAAAATACATTAAAGTAGTCACTCAGCTTTCCACTTTGGTCATTAATTCTGTTACATATAAGCTGTTCTATAAATATTTTTCTGAATATTCAACTGAAGAATATGCACAAAACGTTCTGTGCCAGTGATCACTAAATCATTCACAGCCAGTAACAATTACATGACACTTCCGTATTGATTTTCCATTGTAAAAATACTCCTTTCATTTGAATCACTCTCTCGTTGGCTCTAGGAAATTCAATAGTTAGTTATCTCTCAGCAAGTAATAAAGCAGGAAGAAAGTTGAATTCACTTGTAGTCCGTTCCAGCTGCTATAGCAAACACCATAGACTGGGTGGCATAAACAAGAGATATTTATTTCTCAGTTCTGGAGACTGGGAAGCCAAGGTCAAGGTGCCAGCTGATCCAGTTCCTCGTGAAACCCTCTTTCTGGCTTGTAGATAGCTGCCTCTCATTTTATTCTCACATGACAGAGAGATGGAGCCCTTTTTCTCTTGGATACTAATTCTATCATGGGGAAACCACCCTTGAGACCTTATCTTAATCTAATTAACTCCACAGCCCCAACTTCCTGATATTATTCCTTAGGTGTTAGGGTTTCAACAGGTGGATTTGGAGGGGGGCCGGTGCACAAATATACAGTCCATGATATTTTGCCATGATAAAATTTGCATTCTTCTCATATGTGAAATATGTTAATTTCATCCCAGTAGTCCCCCAGCTCTTAACTCATTCTAGCACCAACTTTAAAGTCCTAAGTCTCATCTGAATGCCATCTAAGTTAGATGTGGGTAAGACTTGAAGTAGGGTTCATTCTGAGGCAAAATTTCTCTCCAGCTATAAACATGTAAAACAAAAAAGTATGAGCTTATAAAATACATTGGTGGATGAACATAATACAGGCATTTCACTACAAAAGGAGAAATAGGAGAAAAGGAAAAAGTGACAAGTCTGAAATAGGTCTAAATCATAGCAAGGCAAATCTCATGAAATCTTCAATGTCACAATAATCCTCTTTGGATCTATGGCATGCCTTCTAGGTCTCCTGAAGTGTCAATGTCAGTTTGATGGCTTGCTGGGCCATTACCAACCTTCTGCAGATATCCCAGTCCATGTGGAGGCTCTGCTGGGTGGGAGACATGTCCTCAGGACTCCTGTGATCACACCTAATGGCTCCAAGTATCCTGATTTCCACAGCTTCTATTGAAGGCTACCTGGTTTATTGAAACTTCAGTGGTGGTCCTAATGATTTCTGAATTGATTTTGGGCCATTTTTCACTTTTCTTGAACAGTGCAAGTGTGCAACCGCATGGCTTTATAATATTGTTCGGTAAAATCTAAGAAGCCTGAAACCTTCCTTTATTTCATCCCATCTTCTTCTCCTTTAGTTCAAAATGATAGTTTTCCTGCTGGGGTGGCTGATTAACTCCATGGTTACGCTGACCACACTCCTACTGCTCTATTCAGGATGCACTTTCTCATTTTTTACCATATGGGTCGACAGAGAATCTTCTAAATCTTTAAGTTCTGGTTTCTTTTTCCAACCAATTTCTTCTTCACTTCATTTCTCTCTTGCATTTTACTACAATCAGTCAGGTAGAACAAAGCCACTCCTTCAACACTTCGGAAATCACAACTAAATAATACAAGTTCTACCTTTACCGAAACACTAGGCACAAACACAATTCAGCCAAATTCTTGTCATTTTATTTTTTATACTTTTTTAAATTTTCATTTATTTATTTTTAGAGAGAGGGGAAGGGAGGCAGAAAGAGTCAGAGAAAAATTGACGTGTGAGAGAAACATCATTCAGTTGCCTCTTGCATGCCCCCAAATGGGGACCTGGCCCACAACCCAGGCATGTGCCCTGACTGGGAATCAAACTGGCGACCCTTTGATTTGCAGGCTGGCACTCAATCTACTGAGCCACACCAGCCAGGGCCAGTATCAGATATTTCCAGCATGCACTTCTAAACCTTTTCCATGTTGACCCATCACCCAGGTCCAAAGCTTCCACGTTTTCTGGCATTAATCAGAACAGCACCCAGCTTCTCAGTACCACTCTGTCCTGGTCAGCTCCACTGCTGTAGCAAAGTGCTATCAACTGAGTGCCTTAGACAACAGAAAGTTTTTTGTTTTTGTTTTTGTTTTTTTTTTCTTTTTTGCAGTTTTAGAGGCTGGGAAGTCCAAGATCAAGGTGCCAGCTGGTCCGATTCCTAGTTCTGTGTTTGCAGATAGCCATCTTTTCATTGTACATTTGCATCATGAAGATAGCAAGTTATGGTTTTTTATCTTTTTATAATAACACTAAACCCATCGTGGGGTTCCACCCTCATCTGAACCTGATTACCTCCCAGGCGCCTCACCTAATACCATCACATTGAGGTTAGGGTTTCCACACATAAATTTTTAAAGGAAACCAACATGTAGTCCATAACATCATTAGACCACAAGCTCTCAAGCTAAGAAAAAATCCTTGTTTTCTATGCCTGAATAAATATTTAATATATGTTATAAAGAGGTAGTATATTTTAAAATATCACCATTTTATGCACAACAGGAAAATATAGCAAGTGTATTTGTAACAGGGTGCCGCCAAGAAGGGGGCTCCCAAAGAGGGATTTGTAATGGGGTCCAGAAGAGCTTGGAGATAATTGGCTCCACACCAAAGAGCCACACCTTCCCTGAATGCTGGCAGTTGTGGCTAATTGTGGGAGGAGCCAGAAATGAGGCTGCAGAGAAAGATTGGCACTGGGATTTAAACCCAGGCGAGGCATCCATTTGGTGTCTCTTTTTGGGACCGCATGGCTTGGGTGTCTTGTTGGGACCATGTGGCTTTGGAAGTGCTCCTTTTTGCCACATGGGTGGTGCCAAGAGCCTGACTGAGATAACGGGACCCCAGACGGGGCAGAGGGAGAGGGAAGGACTGTGTGCATTTATGCATATTCTAAAGAACTTTAGTCTGTACAACTTCCAAATAAATAATTCCTTTCCTTTTATGTCTTTCCTCTGGCGGCGGGCAAAGTGAACCTGGTAAGGGGGAGGAACCCCCGGGGAAAGAAAAGGAGGGTTTTTCATATCGTTCAGCACCCCTATCTGTTCTGTAACATCTTGATTATTATTTCCAGGTCAATAACTTAAGAAATAAGTGTGTTTCCTCACCCCCAACCAAGTTCTCTCTCTCCTTTCTCCGTCTAAAAGCAGATAATCACATGTCTCTAGGGAAATGGGAAAGCTGACGTAAGGAAAGTCTGGGCAACAGAACCACCAAGTGACTGAGCCATCAACAGGGAAGGCCACCCGTGAATCTGTACATGAACAAGAAATGAACTTTAATTGTTACTGGAGTACCACCGCCTATTTTTAATGACTTTGTAACACAGTTATATGCTAATCGTACCTTTCTCTTTCTTTTGTTATTTATATAGATATATATACCCATACATACATATATATTTCCATTTTATAATGTTCTTATATTCTTTATGCTTTAAGGCTGGCTAAATATGATTTATATTAAATTTTAGATTTGATATTGGAGTTCTTGTAGAAATTTTAGGTGACAACATTGATAAAATGTTAATTCATCCTCTCAGTACAGGAAAAATTCTCCATTATTTTCCTTAAAAATTCTTGAAGTCACTCTGTTTAAATAACTAAACATTTAAAGGTCACATTTAATGGTACAAATGCTAAAATAATAAACACTTTTATGGGGATCAGAAGTTTTATACAGTCTAATCTCCATCGATTTTTGCTATAATTTAAAATTATTTAAACATAATTAACTACAGAAATATATTTATCTTTCAAAAGTTATTGTGTTTGGGTAACTTCTCAGTATTTATATTTATCAATCTGTGTATTTGATTACTTTTGTAGTTAATCTACAATATTCCATTGTTGAAGTGCTTAATTTTTGCAATGATAAAAACATATTTATATTTCAACTGATATTGTTTTGGGCAAAATTGTTCCTAAAGAGATTTTACTCCTAATTATATACAAAATGCAAATATGTATATTTGAATATGACCATTTAGATATTAATTCTAAACCAAGTGTATCATTTTGATTGTATTTCGGATGTTCTTAGTCTGATTATTATGAACTCAGAAATGCAATCAAAGCATTATTAATCATTTACAAGTTCAGGTATGACAGAAATGACATTGATGTGAGTATTTCAGAGTTTCTTGGTCCAAAGCCCAAAGCCAGCATTGAGCAACAAATTTTTGCCAAATACTAAAGACAGAGCTGAAACTTTGGTACGTTATTACTGCTTCCTTAACATTTTATAATATTTCACACCTCACTAGCTTTGCACATACTGCTCCCTCTCCCTTCATATACCTCATCATTACCTCATATGTCTGATAAACCTCTTTCCAAATTCAGTTGAAGCATCTTCTCTTTGCAAGGTATCAACTTTGAACACTATGGTCTCAGCTTTCAACCTATATAATCCTGTGCATTACACTTAATGTTTTAGTTGCATGTGTGTATCACAGAAGAAGGCAGTAAATGCTTTTTTTTTTTAAAGATTTTATTTTTATTTATTTTTAGAGAGAGGGGACCGGAGGGAGAAAGAGAGGGAGAGAAACAGCAATGTATGGTTGCCTCTCACATGGCTCTCACGGGGACCTGGCCCGCAACCCAGGCATGTGCCCTGACTGGGAATCGAACCGGGACCGCTCTGTTCCCAGCCCACGCTCAGTCCACTGAGCCACACCAGCCAGGGCAAGAAGGCAGTAAATGCTTTTTAAATAATAGTGAAATAGTCTATTTATAGGATTTGAATATAATGAATATCAGAAAAACTATTTGCAGGCTTCTGGTGAAAGAGGGAAAAGTGTGCCTGTTACAGAGTGCAGCCAAGAAATGGGCCCAAACGAGGATTTGTAGTAGGGTCCAGAACTCAAGGTATCCAGGAAATATTAGAAATATGTATACAGAATGTCCTCACCCCCACAGGTCTGAACGGGGTGGGGGATGGGACTCCTGGAGCAGGGACATTCAGAGCTTTGGGTATGGTAGCAGCTTTGCAACCAGCCTCTGCCATGGTCATTTAACATATCTATAACCTTTAACTGGTTCCATGGATATGTTAAATAGCTGTGGCCTTGCTTTGAGGGGGATGGGAGATGGAGGAGATTTCCACCCAGGATATAACCCAGAGGCAACTCCCCCTAGACACAGTGCGTGAAAACTTGGAGATGGTAAATAAATAATTCTTTTCCTTTCACAAGTCTCTGGCATTGAGAGACGTCTTTCCATGGGCGGCGTGCAAAACGGACCTGGAGCAGGGTGCGGGGTATCGTTGGGGCCCCGTCGGCCTTTTGCTCTGTAACATGCCCATGTATTATTTTACGAGCTGACAGTGGAATGCCTGACTACGTGCTGACTAATGTACCACCATGAAGAAGCTCAATCGCTTTGAGCCGGTGTGGGAATGATAGGTTCACTCAGAAGCATTTACTGGGTTTCTGGAAAGCAGAAGTTGTGAGGCAGAATATTCACAGGCAAATGAGAGCTCAGGAAGCCCTGCAGCATGGGAGAGATCCCTGTGGCGGAGATGGGTGTTTCCCCAGCCTTGACTTTCAGAGTCCCTGGCAGCAGAAGTGGCTGCTGTGAAGAGCCGGAGTGGGTGTTTGCATGCAAAGCACAGACATTCTCGGAGACCGAGATGCTGAGGGGGCTCAGCTCTGACATCAGTCCTCCTGCTGAGTTTCCCTGAACTCCACCCTTAAGAATCCTGATAACCTGGGATACGACCTGCAATAAACATAACTAAGTCTTTGATCTCCCTTACCAGCTGGAACTCTGTAGTTGCTTCGCCTCATTCCAGCAGTTGGGAGAAGCCTTAGCTGTTTTCTATCCTCACAAGCTCCAGCGAATTTTTTTTTCTTTCAATTTTGTTTTGTATTGGTTTTGTTATCAGCAGATAATATAGTTCTTGGCAGTGTCAAAAGGAAAAGAGTTTCCTGAGACTCACGCAGGAGGATGGTGGTCTGTGGTCTACTTTATTGATGATATAAAATTAAGGGGATTCCCCTCTTGACTTCCTATGGTCTCATCTCTGTATGTCCTACCATGGTAAAGGTCTAATCTTATTCTCAGCAAGGCTAAGACAAAATTCAGTGTCCAAAGTGTCTGCTTCATATTAAATTCTAGGCCAGTCCAGCATAGAGCTAGCTTAGCATGTGTTTCCACCAGCATTCCATCGCTGTGCTGGGGTATTCAGGCCCCTCCCTGGAGCCCAGGTGTGGAGTCCCCACCTCCATAGCCAACGTGGTTGCTAAAACCACATGGCTATGGAGAAAGGATTTGCAAACGCACAGTGAGAGTGCGGGTTATGAGCGAGAGAGAGAGAGAGATTGATTAGTCCTTTCGGAGCCCACCCCATTTGTTGCAGGCCCCAGTAGCTGCCAGACCCACATGGTCACATACTCCTGGGTGAGAGCACACAAACAAATGGGGAGAGTGCATCGCTGGGGGGGACAGAGAGAAAGTCGCTTTGTTTTCCTGCGATTATATTAGCTTGTGTTTGTGATGGACCAGGTGCTTTTTCAAAATGACCAATTGTTAGGCTTTCAGGGCTTTGGATGGGTCCACATCCTCTAGTTAGACTGACAGGACTCTATGGTCCAGCACCTCTCCTTGCAACCCCCCCAAGCCCCCACCCCCCACCCGCACACAATGATCTGGTACCAGAGAGGAGGAGGGAGGAGTGTTAATTACCATCCATCCTTGGTGGAGCACAATATTATAATCTCCTGGGGTATGAAGCTGTAGCTTCTTGGTGAAGCAAACAGGCTCATGCCTCCCAGTTTATTAATGTCAATGTCTAACCCCCTTTGCTCCCCTTTTCCCATCAATAATTAGCTGAATACTGACAGTAACAATTTCCAGTGTACAACTTAGTGGTTAGACAGTCATATGTTTTACATAGAGCTCCCATAGACATTTCAAGTATCCAACTGGCACCATATATAATTAATGCAATGCTATTGACTATATTCCCTCTTCCTTACTTACATCCTTGTTGCTATTTTGCAGTTACCAATTTGTAATTGTTAATCTCTTCATTCCTTTCTTGACAGTCATTAATTTCTGTCCAGGAACAGTTCTGCTGGGCAACTATCCCTCCTATTAATTAGAAAGCCCAACTGGGGGCTGGGGGAAATAATCTTGACTATATAGTAACAGGTGATAACTAAGGCTAGTGTAATCAACCAGGGCTCTCATAGTTAAATACAAAAGGACATCCAAGTTGCAACACTGATTTCAAGGTCAAGACTAGGAAACAGAAAAACAGAGGAAGGGAAGGGGAAGAGGCTAGAAAATCAAAATGCATTGTGATCAATACCTTCAGAGGAATATATTAAATCAATAAAACAATAGTTGAAAAATAAGAAAGAACAGCAATTTTAGAGACAAAAAAGTACTCTGCTTGGTAAAATTACAAAAATAAAATTGATATGCGAAAACTACCATAGAGGAACTCTCTGGAAATTTGAAAGAAGCAATATGGTAGTTTAAATCCTAGTCATGGTGTTGCTGGTGGAAATCAGGCTTTTCCACATATTCACAGAGAAAACATTCCAAGGAGCCATTCATGGGCAATTGTAGTGTGGCAAAATGGTTTATTAGGGTGGAAATCTGCCTGTAAGTTTCCAATGTCCCATCTCCCTCCATCTCACCCTAGGGAAAGTGCAACTGTGTGATCAGTAAGGCCAAAACAAAAGCCAGTGTCCAGGGTTTCTGCTTCATGTTAAAGCTTTGTCCTTCGGAACTCCTGTGGTCTGTTGCAGGCCCTGGTGGTTCCTAGACCTACATAGTCACATGCTCCTGGGTGAGAGAGCATGCAAATAAATAGGGCAAGTACCAGTCATGAGCAAATAGAGAGAGAGAGAGAGAGAGAGAGAAGAGTGAAGAGAGCTCTGCTTTGTTCCCCTGAGATTATGTATGTTAGGCTTGCAGAGGACCAGATGCTTTTTCAAAATAGCCAATCAACTCCGAAGCTTTTAAGGGCATTTGATAGGTCCACACCCTCTACTTAGACTGGCAGACTATAGTCAAGTACCTTCCTGCGTATCCCCTAACTAACCAGTAGTGGAGAAGGGAAGGGAAGAGCATTAATCCCCTTGGTGAAGAAATGCTGTAATTTGCTGCAGTGTGTAAAGCTCTTGTTTCCTGGTGAAGCTAACAGGCTCATGCTTCCCAGTTTATTAAACTCAATGTTTAGTTCCCTTTGCTCCTATTCTTATTAGTAATGGCTAACTATCTATGGTAACAATAGGAGTTCCAAAAGGTGAGGAAGAAAAAATAAAGATAAGGCAATAATCAAGAGAGTAATAAAAAAATGTTGTAAGAGCTGAAGTGAGGCAAAACATCATCAGATACAAAGGACTCATTGAAGAGCAAATTGAGAGAATTCAGACCGACCTGTACACTTGGGAGGGCTCTACAAACTGACACTACATAGAATGAAATCTTGAAGAAAAACGTTAAGACAGCTTACAAAAAAGTGAATTACAATGGAATCATGTATTATGTCATGAAAATGAATACTAGAAAAAACTGGAAACAGGAAATAAATTTAAACCAAGGGAGTAATCACTTTTGAAGATAACGGTTGTTAGGTAGGGATAAAAAAAAACGTTACTTGTAAAATACCATTCGGTGGGGAAAATAGTCTTGAGTTTCACTGATAGTAAGCAAAACAACTACAGAATTACAAAATGAAAGAGCAAGAAATCAAATAAAAAGCCTACTTGAGGTTCTCTAGCTATGCATCCTAATTCAAAAAAGCTAATTTCATGCAGTAGATAGTATAATTGTAATGACAGAGATTCTTAATAATAAACTAAGGGCATAAGCTGAGAAGAAAAACCAGAAAAGCAATTTAGAACAATAAAATGCAAAGCAAAACAGAGTGGCATGGTTTCGAACTGCTAAAGCACAAGAACCCATTTAAACCCAATCTTTCTCTGAGTGACATATTTAAAGACTTTTTTTTCTCTCTACACATTTAAATAAGTTGAAACTTCAAATATAATAATTTAAGTTACTTACGTAACTATAATAATGTTCTATTTTCAGAATCAACTTATGGTCAAAATTTAAAAAATTGAACTGCCACAAGAAAATACAATAATACGTGCAGATAACATAATATACAGCAGGTGGAGATTGGAAGGAAGGTGTAAAGAAGACACGCAGAACCAGGTGCAGGCTGCTAATTTCTCCGTAGTAGTAGTGGAGATTCAAGAAATACGCCCAACGTGCTAGAATGATTGCAGTGTGTGCACATTAATAAAAGACGCAACAATGACATGAAAAATTCTTAAAATTATAAATATAATGTCGACGTAAGAAACATCCAAACCTGTAGAGAATTTTTATAGTTTATTTAACCTAAACCGTCAACAATTACTAGAAAACAAAATCTCAATGGATTGAGAGAAGGCTCTGGAAAATGGCAGTTTTACCACTTATTTTATACATCAGAATTAAGGGGAGGGCCATGAGGGGTTTACATGAAATTCATTGGTGATAGGTTAGGGAAGCGAGAGAAAGCAAAGCAGAAAATTCTTTGAGATGGATAAAAAGTAAAATGGATGGACACATACTTTTTAAAAATTGGTAGGTATAGGATAGTTAACAATGAATATTTACAGCACATGGAGATAGTGTATGGAACAAGGTAACAATGAGGTACATATGGATATACAGAAGGACCTATGCATACACTATTTATAATTAAATATTTTTATCATGTATGTATCTCTTTTTATTTCTCATTGTTTGACATCCCAACAGAGGAAAGTGACGCAAACTAGAAAATTTGATATGGAATTATTGCTTCAGATTATTTAAATCAGTAATTGGGAAGTTTTTTCTATAAAGAGACAAATAGTAAATATGTTAGGCTTTAATGGGCTAGATAATCTGTCTCTAAAAATCAATCCTGATGTTGCACAAAAGTAGCCATGAACAATACAAAAATACATATATATATATATATACACATACATACATACATACTTACATACATAAGTGGGCATGACTATGTTCCAATAAACCTTTATTTACAAAACTAAACGGCTGCCCAGTTTTGTCTGTAAGCGTCCTTAGTTTACCAACTCCTGTTCCAAAAGGTAAATAATTCACCTTTGATGTTGAGTGGGGTAGGGGATAAAAGATTTAAAATATAACATTTTTCCCTGTTTAAATATTTATATCATTTTTGCACCAGTCACTTCCAGACATTTACAACGCAATAAAATAATAGTTTATGCACACCTGCAGTGTGATCCACTCTCCTGTGAGTAGAGACTTGTAGCTACTCCCCTGCTGTGGCCTTCAGGTTTGTGTTTCTTCAAAATCCATAAATGGAAGTCCTAATTGCTAATGTAATAATATTTGAAGGTGAAGGGTTTAGGAGGTAATTAGGTTATGTGGGTGGAGCCCTCGAGATGGGATCAGCGGCCTTAATATAAGAGATACCTGGGAAATGATTCTGTCTCTGCCATGTGAAGACACAGCAAGCAGATGTTCACGTGCAAAGCAGGAAAGGGCTCTGACCAGGCCCCAGCTGTGCTGGTGCCCTGACCGCTGATCTCCCAGCTTGCAGAACTCTGAGAAGTACATTTCTGGTGTTTGAGAACCCAGTCTATGGTGATGTGTTTAACAA
This sequence comes from Micronycteris hirsuta, assembly GCA_004026765.1. Classification (NCBI taxonomy): domain Eukaryota; kingdom Metazoa; phylum Chordata; class Mammalia; order Chiroptera; family Phyllostomidae; genus Micronycteris; species Micronycteris hirsuta. The sequence continues at coordinate 21,307 of PVJI01009372.1, read as the reverse complement.
CCCAAACTGAATAAGACATTCATTTCCCAGGTTTTCTATTGTTTTTATTTTTTATTGTATTTTTTCCATTGTCATTTATCCCTTTTATACTCCCTTCTCCCCACAATCACCACATTTTCGTCCATGTCCATGAGTCCTTTTACCTTTTGCTCAATCTCTGCACCCCTTAACCTGCCCCTCCCCACGGTTGTCAGCCTGCTCTCCATCTATGAGTCTGTCTCTATTTTGCTTGTTAGTTCAGTTTGTTCATTAGATTCCACATATGAGTGAAATCATGTTACTTATCTTTCTCTGACTCACTTACTTTACTTAGCATTGTGTTCTCCGGGTCTATCCATGCTGTTGAATAGGGTAAAATTTTCTTTTTTTATGGCTGAGTAGTATTCCATTGTATGAATGATCCATAGTTATTTTATCCACTCATCTACTGATGGACACTTGGGTTTCTTCCATATCTTTGCAATTGTAAATAACATTGCAATGAACATAGGGGTGGCTTATGTTCTTTCAAATTAGAGTTTCGAGTTTCTTCTGATAAATTCCCAGAAATGAAGTTGATGGGTCATCAGGCAATTGATTTTTAATGTTTTTGAGGTATCTCCATACTGCTTTCTACAGTGGCTGCACCAATCTGCATTCCCACCAACAGTGCACAAGGTTTTCCCTTTTTCTGCATCCTCACAACACTTACTTTTTGTTGATTTATTCATGATAGTCATTCTGACAGGTATAAGATGATATCTCACTGTGGTTTTAATTTGCATTTCTCTGATGATGAGTGGCATTGAGCATTTTTTCATATGTCTATTGGCCATCTGTATGTCCTCTTTGGAGAGGTTCCATTCAGGTCCTTTGCCCATTTTTTAATTGGATTGAATGTCTGTTTTTGTTTTGCTTTGTTTCTTTTTTTGTGTGTTGAGCTGTGTAAGTTTTTTATAAATTTTGGAATGGGAGAACATATTCTTTCGTTTTTAAATGTGGATATCTTGAAGAGATCATAGTCTGTACCATCCTGGGGTAAAAGTATGTCACTCTAAATTTATAGCTGATCAATCACCATTCCCCCCAGATGTGTTATTTTTTATGTTTTTTTTTTCCATATGGTATTTTCTCTTCTGTCTAGAATGGTCTCTCCTCCCACTTTCCCTTTAAGCTCAAAAGCAGTACCTACTGACACTGCAAGTTTCATATAAAACACCACCTCCTGAGAAGGGTCTTTCTGCCATGTCCCTGTCCAGAGGAATTGTTGCCCCTTTCAAGAGCTTACTTTGCCCTAAATATCTTTATAGCATTTATCAGATCATGTTGTAATTATATCTTCATATATATAGTACTCTTCAAAAGCAGAGTATACTTTCTTTATTTTTAATTTTATAAAATCGAATTTTGTGTGAGCCTTTCACACAAAGGTCTGCTTCAGTAATTGAGGAAAGAAAGGAAAGAGGAAGAAGGTACAGAAGAGAAAGAAAAATAAATAAATTAGGACTGAAGGAACTCAATTGCATTGATGGAGCAAAGAATTGTGTATTTGGTAATATTAACATTGTGTGTTATTTAGGAGTTAGCTGATGTGATTAGTCACTAAGTATATACAGTATACCATTTTAACAATGGTAAAGTTCTTTTAAAGAAGTTAGATTTAGCCCTGGCTGGTGTAGCTCAGTGGATTGAGTGCAGGTTGCAAACCAAAGGGTCGCCAGTTCGATTCCCAGTCAGGGCACATGCCTGGGTTGCAGGCCAGGTCCCCCTGCAGTGCAGGCCACATGAGAGGCAACCACACATTGATGTTTCTCTCCCTCTCTTTCTCCCTCCCTTCCCATCTGTCTAAAAGTAAATAAAATCTTAAAAAAAAAAAGAAGTTAGATTTAAAATATCATTCCTTATTATTTTATTTAAAAACCATGGTTTAAAAATGCTCAATAATTACAAATGATATGTCTTTTAGTTAAATTAATTCAAATAATTAATTTAAATACTTTCATTAGGAAATATGCTTTCCAGGGCAGATAGGTGTGTTGGTTAGTGTATTCCATCACGAACTAAACAGCATCAACAAGTCTGTTCTATTGCTCTAGGACAAAATAAATTAATTTGCATTTAATTTCAATTAAGTTAATATCTTTTTAAGCTTTCTAGTGCTTTGTTCCAATACCATTAGTTAGAGGTAACTGCAATAAAGAAAACAGTAGGTTAGATTATTTTAATAAAAGTATTTTTAGTACTTTAATGAGCATAAAACTGTCAACTTATAGAATAGTTGTTTTTCACTTATTATCAAAATTGTTTTAGGCAGCCAATAAACTAAAATCTGAGAAAGGTACTCAGATTAATGCTGTTCGTATTTATAACTTTGTGCATACATACACACAGATATGTGTATATATATATCATACATACATGTCATTCTTCCCACCCACTTCTCCTAAGTTGTTTTCTCTCTCCAGAAGAGAAAACATTATACTGAATGTATTCAGTATATTCTTATCTATACTGAGTGCTCTCAGTTATTGAAAACAGTAATCGTAATAATAATGAGAACAGAAATTAAGTTTTAAAAATGCCTCCTACTAAATCTTTTTAAATTCAATTTATCCTCTAGTGAAGCTTTCCCCAAAATATATTTGAGAAGTTATTGTCTCATTTGAATAATATAATTGATTGCTACCAAAGACATCTTATTGGTTTTGCCTGCTACTCAAAACTTGTTTTCTTCAGGCAATTACATAGCAGGAGACCAGTGTGACAGAAACCTTATCCATATCCTTTAGCAAAAATTTTAGCAATATTATTCTTGGCTTTCCTTCTCTGTGTTTTGAGATTTTAAACATCTCAGCTTTTTCACTTGTTTTATATTTCTATTTATCTTTATACTTTTGAGTCTTAAGATATACAATAAAAATGTTTTCTTCTCCATAAATAAAACAAACAAACAAACAAACACTGTTCTTACCCATCTCAGGTAATTTTAGAGTCTCAGTGGACAGGACATTCAAAGAAGGCCTGGATATTAGAATGCTCCATGGTGCAACATCCACACAGGTTGTGAGCAGCTCCTGAATCTCGTTCTACTCACGAAGAATTTGAGTTGGCAGCTCTTGTTGGCTGTTTGCCACTCCGTTTTCTCTGTGCTCAGGGCTTGTACTTGTGCTGAATCAAGGAGATGCCCACTTTCTGTTTTACATTCTAAGCCTTTTATTTCTTTTGCCTTTAATGATTTTTATGAATGAACAAACCATATCAACCAAGATAAACCTCTGAAACTCTTCACTAAATCTTCCCTCTTTTTAAGAACTGCCCTGAAGCTGAACTTCTAGGAGTTATTCATCCATACAGGGACACACAACCACATTTTTACCATTGTTTCCTTGCACCAAGGAAATAAGTTGAAGTTCTGAGTTTCAACCCCCTTTAATACTTCTTGATTTGGGGGAAGTCATTAGTATTTCTAAGTCTCAGTTTCTTGACTAAAGGTAGTCTGCTTTGCCCACCTCCCAAGATCCTAGTGAGGCTTAAGTGAAGTTATATATATAAAAATATCTATAATCTGTGTAATAAGAAAGTGGAAATGATTTTTTTCTCCTTCTGATGAATATGATATGATGTAATAAATCTTAGCTTTAAAAACATCAAATAAGTTTTAGGGTTTTGATGAGTTTTTGAGCCTTTGAAGTAATACATTTTAGAACATATCATGATATTCTGTTTATTGGATAGGTATATACAAAAAAATTCTTATGTCATATATAAGAATGCATTCCAAATAAATTAAACGCTAAATGTTAGATTTGAAACCATAAAAAAAATCCCAGAATAAAATGTAGGCAGTAAAGTCTCGGACATTGCTCATAGCAATATTTTTTTTTCTGAAATATCTCCTGGGGTAAGGGAAGCAAAAGAAAAAAAATAAACAAATGAGACTACATGAAATTAAAACATTTTTGCACAGCAAAGGAAACTATCATAAAAATGAAAAGGAAATTTAATGTGAGAACGTATTTGCTAATGATACATCTAAGGGGTTAATATCCAAACTTTATAAGGAATTTATATACTCAACACCAAAAAACAAACAATTCAATAAAAAAAAATGGGCAAAGGACTTCAGTGGACCTTTCTCTGAAGAGGACATACTGATGGCCAATAGACATACGAAAAGATGTTCAATGCCATCAGATTAAAAAATGCAAATTAAAACCGCAATGAGATATTACATCATACCTGTTAGAATGGCTACCATCAAAAAATCAACAGACAAGTGCTGGCGAGGATGTGGAGAAAAGCGAACCCTCATGCGCTGCTGGTGGGAATGCAGATGGTACAGCTACCGTGGAAAGTGGTATGGTGTTTCCTCAGAATATTAGAAATGGAATTGCCTTATGACCCATTAATTACGTTTCTGGGAGTACATCCAAAAAAACCTGAAACACTAATTAAAAAAATATATATGTATCCTTATGCTTATTGCAGCATTAATTACAATAGCCAAGATATGGAAACAGACCAAATGTCCGTCAGTAGATGTGTGGATAAAACAAGTATGGGCATTTACACAACGGAATGCTACTTGACTGTAAAAAAGAATATTTTACTGTTTGCAATGAATGCATCTGGAGAGTATTACGCTAAGTGAAATAAGCCTGTCAGATAAAGATAAGCACCATTTCACTTCCCTCATATGTGGACTCTAATGAGCAAAATAAATTAATACACAATATAGAAATAGACACATAGATACAGAGAACACGTTGATAGCTCTCTGAGTGGAAGTGGTTGGGGTTTGGGTGCAAGAGGTGAAAGGATTAAGTAATAATTAAAAAATTCATAGACACAGACAACAGTATGGTGATTACAGAGGGAAGAGGGGGTGGGGGGAAGTAGTAGAAGACAAAGAGGGTAAGGGATGATGGAAGGAGTTTGACTTGGGGCGATGAACACACAATACAATACACAAGGAATGTATACCCAACTCCAATAAAATTTTATTGACCAGTGTCACCCCAATAAAGTAAAAAAAAAAAGCAGTTAGGCTTGGACAGAAAAACAGCAAATATACAAAGAAACCTCTCTTTGATTCCGGGCACAAAGACATTGGACATTATTGGATATTCAGCGTGCTCTCCCTGTCTCCATTTTGTGCATCTTACTCTTCCAAGTTTATTGCTCCCCATACAGACCAGAAATTATGCTGACTTCCAGAAACTGAGCATTATGTTCTGTGGAATTTTATCTCTCTTGAAGAGCAAAACCAAAACCTTTGCCATTTTCATAATTTTGAAGAAAACATTTTTGTTTTTACATCTCTCTTAAGTATGTGTAAAATCAAAGCCTGTAATTATGGCATTTAGTCTAGACAACCTTTCAATGTCCTTCAGGGAATAACTTGGTATAAAGTATAAATTAATAATAATTTGTCATATTTAATTGTAACTGCTGCTCTCTTCATATCTTTCTTTTCAGAAATGTATCACTACTGCCCTGGCAGGTGTAGCTCAGTGGATAGAGCGCGAGCTGGGAACCAGAGGGTCCCGGTTTGATTCCCCATCAGGGCACATGCCTGGGTTGCAGGCCAGGTCCCCAGTGAGGGCCATGTGAGGAGCAACCATACATTGCTGTTTCTCTCTCTCTCTGCCTCCCTCCCTTCCACTCTCTGTAAAATAAATAAAAAAAAAAATCTTAAAAAAAATAAGAAATGTATCACTACTGTATTAATTTATCTTTCTCTGCAGTATTGATCTATTTAAACATAACTATATAAAGGGCTCTATTCTGGAGAGTCATGGAAGGTGAGTGCCGTCAAAGAAGACTGGAAATATGTGTTGCACCTCTTGAAAAGCAGAACTGATAATTCTATAAAAAATGAAAAAATGCCCCATTGATTTGATCAGAGGTAAATATGTATATGAATAACATATTATTAATACATTAGTGACATTATCACTGAAAGCACATAATCTCAGAGCTCGGGTGCAAGTATTTGCTTTTGGTTTTGCTCCTCCAATAAGCAACACATCTTATCAAGTTTTTCAAATGTATCCAAAAATACACTAAAAGAAAAAAATAATGATATACAAGATAAATCAGAGAATACTGCTGCATTCATCTTATATATTCCTTTTCCAAGAGTATTATTATAAGCATTATTGTATGAAAATACATGTGTATTATACTAGATTCCATGAAAAGTAAAAAAAAAAATACAATTTTGTTTATACATTTTGGGTATTAACTCCTTATCAAATGTATCAGTGAATATGTTCTCTATTTCCGTGGATTGTCTTTTTATTTTGCTGATGGTTTCCTTTTCTGTGTAAAATTTTTTCAATTTGATGTAGTTCCATTTGTTTATTTTTTCTTTTGCTTACTTTGCCTGAAGAGATTTATCAGATAAAATATTGCTACAAGCAATGTCTGAGAATTTACTTCCTATGATTTTTTCTAGGTTTGTATGGTTTTGAGTCTAACATTTAAGTCTTTAATTCATTTTGAATTTATTCTTGTGTGTATATAATATGGTGGTCTAGTTTCATTTTTCTGTACATGTATGTCCAATTTTCCCAACATCATTTATTGAATAAACTTTCTTTAGTCCATTTATGTGCTGGTTCTCTCTGTTGAATATTAATTGACTATAAGGACATGGGTTTATTTCTCGGGCCTTTATTCTGTTCCATTAACCTATGTTCCTTGTATTTTGCTAGTACCATGCTGTTATGATTACTATGGCCTTATACTGTAGTTTGATAATAAGTAGCATGATTCCTCCAACTTTGTTCTTCTTTCTCAGAATTGCTTTCACTAGGCAGAGCCTTTTGTGGCTCCATATAAATTTTTGAAATATTTGTTCTAGTTCTGTGAAATACGTCATTGGAATCTTGATAGGAATTGCATTGAAGCTTGCAAAAATAATATTATTGACTGTTCTACTTCCTGATAGTCTTGCTATGTGAAGTCCAATACTTCATGTTTTTAGGCAATTAGAAAATGTTTATGGAATGTCTTCTCTATAGCAGAAACTAAATAGGGAGCAAAAATGTTACAACGTGTTGATATTCTCCCTCACCACCATCTTGAAGAAAATCACAGTCAACTTGGGGCAGTAGTTCTATGAACACATATATGCATAAGCCCATCTACACAGACAACAGTGTGGTGACAGCCAGAGGGAAAGGGAATAGGAACTGGGCAAAGGATGCAAAGAGGAGGAAATGTTTGTTTTATAAAAATAAAATTAAAAAAAAATATATGGACCCAGGGTGAAAAAGAAAGAAAAAAATGGACCCAGGCTAATAGAGAGAGAGAGAGAGAGAGAGAGAGAGAGAGAGAGAGAAGATGTAATATAGAGTGAGGGGAGAGATAGAGAAATACCTGTGACAATTAATATTTTGCTAATTCAGAGAATTAACATATTATTTGTTTAACATCCTAATGTGTGGCTACATTTAAAATAAGTTTCAGCACTATATTAGGCTCTTGGCAGAGAGTCATGTAATCTGTTTTCCTAGCTTGTAGGATATTACCAAGAGTTGGCATTGTTTCGTCGGTCTAGACCAGCATTTCATACACTTTGATTTAGGTTGAGCCTATCCTTTTAAGTTCTCACAGTTCTTATTGTACTGGATACTCATACAGCATTAGCATATCACTTGATTGCATTTAAATCTGTAAGCTTTAATTTAGTTGGAGCAGTAAGGAAAGCACAATCACAACAATAAAAACAAAGGAAAAAGGAGTAAAAGATAAAAGCTTTAAAAATATTTGTATAGGCTCCTAAATAAGAGGAGAGATTGCTCTTAGCTTGAGAGAAGTGAACGCAACACTTCATAGGAATGGCATGATTTTTCTAGGCCTTAACCGTGATAAAGATGGGTGAGAAGGCTTCTAAACAGAATAATAAAAGGAACAGGACACAATATCTGAAAGATTTATATTTTTCTCTTTCTATATCTTTATGAAGTCATTTGAATGTTTATAAGATTTCTATGGGACGACTACCAACATTAAAATAAAATTGCTTATATTATTCTAAATATGAGGTAAAAATAAATAGAGCCATAGGGTTTTTTAGGATTCTAGACTAATGAAACAAGAAGGAAGGAGGGAGGGAGGAAGGAAGAAAACGAGGGAAGGGGGAGGGAAGAAAGGAAGTATGAGGGAAGGAGGGAGAGGGAGGGACCATCCAGCAATTGCAATTACATCTAAACCTTCAGGAAAAACAGGAGTGCTCTTTCGCTTTTGCAGGTTCCCTAGGCAGCAATTCTGTGCTTATCTCTGTCTTCCATTCCATAGTTTAACAAGTCCCTGTGACAATTGGTTCAGAGTAGGTAAGGGGACAGCTCAAGGACTAAGAGGAAACTGAAATAAAGTCTCTATGCTTTGTTGTATTTTACTGCATTCCATCTCAATTTATTTCAACTTGTTTATTATTTCTATTTTTATTCTAGTACCAAAAAAAAAACTATTAGTATCTTTTATTATCTCACTACATATTAGAAATGTTTCAGAGACTCAGCCTAGGTTATGTGTTAAAAATTAGTTTTGGCTGTTTTCTTCCTATAGACCCCATTTATAGAGAGATTGTTGTCTATCAAAAATCCTGTGTTATTTATATACTATTATCACCAAAAAGTGTTACACAACAAATAATCAGGGCTTTGAAGAGAATATTGCGAACTGGCATAATCATAGTACATTTGCATATCTCCGGAAAAACCTAAGAAACAGCAATTTGTTTAATAATCAATCCTTTTAATGATATATATTTACTTCCTCTTATATTTTGAGATTTTGAAAACAGTTTACTACTATTTTATTGTCGAGTAGTAAAGAAATCCCAGATTCTCAACACTGTACTTTTCCTTTTCAGAAAATAACAAGCCTAACATTGTCCAAGATTTTGCAAAACCCCTATTATTTCTGTAGATTCTAATTTTAGGTCCATGTTTTCAAACTTATTGTTTATTAATAAACTGAATATTGTTAACTACATTTGAAGAGATCATGTAAAATAAATACGTACGAGAAAATGTTTCAAGTGTATGGTTTTGAATATATGCATACTAGATTACTTCGTTACTTTATAATTAAATTAAAATTCTAAGAGTATTAAATAATTTTGATGGTCTTTTATATATATAACATAGTAATTGCTAATTAATCACATGGGAGGAATAATTTCTGATAAATTTCAAAACAGAACATAAAGTCCAAGGACAGGGGAGGAGGTAAAGAGCCTCCAGTTGACCAGGTCTAACTTTTATTAAGTATATTTTATTGATTATGCTGTTACAGTTGTCCCGATTATTCCCCAATTGCCCCCCTGTGCCCAGTAACTCCCTTCCATCCAGCAACTCCCCCCTTAGCTATCCATGGGTCACGAGTATAAGTTCTTTGGTTTCTCCATTTTCTATGCTATCCTTGCGTTCTCCTGTCTACTTTGTTCCTATCAATGATGCTTCTTAATACCTGCACCTTTCCCCCAATTCTCTCCCTTGCCCCTCCCAGCTGATAACCCTCCAGATGCTCTCCATATCTATGATTCTGTTCTTGTTCTGGTTGTTTGCTTAGTTTGTTTGTTTGTTATTCAGATTCCATTGTTGATAGTTGTGAATTTGTTGCCTTTTTAATGTTCATGGTTTTGGTCTTCTTTCTTTTCTTAAATAAGTCCCTTTAGTATTTCATGTAATAATATCTTGGTGATGATGAACTTCTTCAGCTTTACCTTGTCTGGGAAGTACTCTATCTGCCCTTCCAGTCTAAATGATAGCTTTGCTGGATAAAGTAATTTAAGTTATAGGTCCTTGCTTTTCATCACTTTGAATACTTCTCATCAGTTCCTTCTTGCCTGCAAAGTTTCTTTTGAGAAATAAGCTGGCAGTCTTATGGGAACTCCTTTGTAACTCTCTGTCTTTGTCTTGCTACTTTTAAGATTCTCTATCTTTAACCTTTGGCACTTTAATTATGATGTGTCTTGGTGTGGTCCCTTTGGGTACACTTGTTTAGGACTCTGTACTTCCTGGACTCATATGTCTATTTCCTTCACCAAATTAGGGAAATTTTATTTCATTATTTTTTCAAATAAGTTTTCAATTTCTTGCCCTTCCTCTTCTACTTCTGGCATCCTCATGATTTGGTTGTTGGCACGTTTGGAGATATCCCAGAGTCTTCTTAGGCTCCTCTCATTTTTTTGAATTCTTGTTTCTTCTTTCTGTTCTGGTTGAATGTTTATTTCCTCCTTATGTTCCAAATCATTGATTTGAATCCCATCTCCCTTCACTTCACTGTTGGTTCCCTGTGTATATTTCTTTATTTCACTTAGCGTAATCTTCATTTCTTATTTTATGTTTTTGCCATATTCAGTGAGTTCTCTGAGCATCCTGATCACCAGTATTTTGAATTCCACCACTGATAGTTTTGGTTATCTCCTTTACATTTAGTTATTTTTCTGGGGTTTTGTTCTATTCTTTCATTTAGACCATATTTCTTTGTCTCCTCCATTTGGCAGTCCCCCTGTGTTTGTTTCTGTGTATTAGGTAGAGCTGCTTTTACAAAATTATTAGTGTGGCCTATGTAGAAAAGGCATCAGTTAATTGCGTGGGGATGAGCTTTATGTAATCACCAGGGTGGGGTAACCCACTGGGGTAACTTCACTGCTTTGTGGCTTTGTGTAGGAGGGTAGGTCTCAGAGAGTCCTCAGAGCCACTGCTTAGTTTCTGGAGGTTTTCCCAATACTCCCCCCATTTCTACTTACTTAACCCGCTTCCCGTATGAAACTGCACCCTTCCAGCGGCTGCCCTGATGGTGAAACCCAGAGTGGGTGGGTTTGTGTATGTTCTAAGTCTGTGCGGGCCCTTTAAGCAGTGAAAATCCAGCAGTTTCTGTTGCTGTACTAACCCTCACTGGTTTTTACAGCCAGAAGTAATGGGGATTTATCCTCACCATGATGGAACTCTGGGCTGTGCCGTCTGGCCTGGGGTTGAGATCCCTTGCTTTCAAATTATCCAGCCCAATTTTTATACACCATATGTGAAAGTGTGTGACCATCCATTCTGCCATCACTGCCGCTGCTGCTTCCATGAGCCACAACACTTCTCTGCCCTTCTCCACAACACGGCCCCTCCTGTGCATGTGGATGAATGTGGCTTCTTTAAATTCTTGGTGGTTAGACTTCCATACAGCTTGATTTCCTGACAGTTCTGGGTGTTATTAGTTTGAGATCTGCTTGTAATTATTTCTATGGCTAGATGAGGAAGAAAATCATGTCTACCTATGCCTCCATCTTGACCAGAAATCTGCCCAGGTCTAACTTGAAGGTCAACCAGTGGTCATATCCTTTGGATGACCTCCTCCAATGCTCACCATGGTTTGCACATTTCTTTCAGCACAACCATTAGCCCCCTATTCCCTTCCCCACACTCACACAAACATAGAAATAGTTCACACACAGGCCACAAATATATATATGAATAATTTTTATATACACATATGTATGTGTATGTATAAATATGTATATGCTATATATATACACATACATATTTGTGTGTGTGTGTGTGTATATATATATACATATATATATATATATATATCACTTGAAGCTTATTAACAGCTGTACTAATGGAAAATGCTAACAAATTTGCAGTTAAGTATAAAAGAACTAGGGCCCTTAGGATTTCTCAGCTAATTTCTAAATTAAAGCATAAAGATTACCTTAATAATAGAAATCTTAGTGTCTTAAACATTAGTAAAAATGCTTAGAGAAAGATGATATAATGCCAAGAAGAGAAAAAATGAGTTTGTAATATATAAACTTCAGCCAAATATGTATCACCAGGATAATTAAAAGAAGACAAAGCTTTACATTCTCATTGTTCTTACACCTTCATTCTGTGAGATTAGACTAAATGCCATGGAGATATGAGAGGAATTCATAATCACTGTGGTATTTTCTCTCTTATAAGCATGGGAAAAATAAACATTTTATGTTACTTCTATCTTGGCATGATTTCCTCCGGATGGGGCCTTGGATAAGATCTAACATGGATAGGGATAAAGCTTTCTAGACACTGTTTAAACCAAACTTCAAAATCTTGTGAATAAAGTCTATTCATATTTAGGAGGTACAGCCAAACATTAAGTCAACAGAGGAAAAGAAAATGTGTTCACTTGTCTCCGCTACCCTACCATAACGAGACAAATAACTACCTTTATACAAGGTCCCTACCACAGAGTGCCTACACGCTTTGACAGAGTCATTAATTGAAAGAAGGCACTTCCTTCCATTCAAAGCTTTATTTTTTTAAACATCAGCAAAATGCATAAATTTTAATTCAAAAAACAAAGTATCCCAATCTTGCTCTAATTTTTGCGTGTGTGTGTTTATTTTTTATTGTTGTTCAAGTACAGTTGTCTCCATTTCCCCCTACCACTCTCCCCCTCCCCACCCACCCACCTCCCACCCTCAGTCCTACTCCTCTTTGGCTTTGTCCACAGGTCTTTTATACATGTTCCTCGATGGCCCTTCCCCTTCTTTCCCCACTTATTCTCCCTCCCCCTACCTTCTGGTCACTATCAGTTTGTTCTTTATTTCAATGGTTCTGGTTATATTTTGTTTGCTTGTTTGTTGATTAGGTTCCACTTATAGATGAGATCATATGGTATTTTTCTTTTACCACCTGGCTTATTTCACTTAGCATGATTTGTTTTTCGATATGGGTTTTCCTTTTCAAACTGATGCATGTAACTAGGACATGTAATGTAAAACTGATCTACATTGTTTATAACATATGCAGATCTTGAATTATAAAACCATCATAAATTAAGAGGCAGTCAATTAGAGATGGTTAATAGTTACCTGCGACACCTATTAGAGTTTCAGGGGGACTATTGTCTCATTTTATGAATGCATTACAGATGCAGATTTTATTGATATTTCCATGAGGACAAATATAATCATGGTTTTCAGCAACTGTCCAAATAATTAAATTATAAGACATCTTATTTAAATGTACTTTTGTAATTGGGTCATGCAAATGTTACAAAACTGAATTTCTTGTTTGTGGTTGTATCATAAACCAAAACAGTAAAATAATTTATCCTGTAGCATTTTTATCCTTCCCTCTTTCCTTTCCTCCCTTTACTCCTTTCTTCCTTCCTCTTTCTTTTCTTCATTCCACATTTTCCCTATAACTCAAGCTCTAGAAAGTTGAATGTATAAGAATCCAGTGAACTTAACTTGAAAGACTTTCTTCAAAAGTTTTACATTTTGTCTTGTAAAGTTAAGGTAAAACATGCTCACTGTAAAACATTCAAACAATATGGAAGTAACTTCCATTTTTCAAGCACTATTTAACTTTGAATGCATGCCTTTTCTGAACATTTTTATGATTTTAGAAAAGTAAAGAGTATTTAGTAAACCTTTGAATTGCGCTGGTAATTATCACTTGACTATGATAAGTACAGAATGAGAATGAGATTGTCCCTGCCCTCAGAAAGCCAACCAAGGAGCACAAGGAAGCAAACCTATTCACACTGATAATTAGGCTGTTATGTAAGAAAGGTAACCGGAGTGGTAAATTTGAGTAGTTTAAGTGTCAGACATACTTGTTACAGAAAATTAGCAAGAATGCTAAAAGATAAGTACTCGACTCCTTCCTAATGCCCATTCAACCATCAGTTCTCTTTTCTGAGCCTAGGAGCGGTGGGTGCACAGGGCTTGGAGATCGAGAACAAGAACATGGGAATGGCTCCTGTTCACACCAGACAGTGAATACAGGACTGCTCCCCTAGGTGCAGGAAGAGAGTCTGAGGGTTACTGCCAAGAACCTTGAGGCAAGATAAGAAGGAGCTTGACACCTTGACTTTCAAGAACTCTCCTAGGAAAGCAACAAGTATCCTGTGGAGAAATGAGCCATTGTCACCCCCTGCTCTCAGAAGTTGTGGGAAAATTGTCAGGTAGAACAGTGTTGAGAACAGTATTGCTTCAGGTTGAGAAACAAGCCCTTCCTGGTGTCTCAGGAGACACCGGGGAACTCAAGGCTCTCTGTTGCTCATCCCAGAGTCCTCTCTCTTCTTCTGAGTTGTAGCAACTATGGCTGAGCCTCAAGGAGAAAGGAAAAGGACATTTAAACAGTGCCTAGGAAATTCAGCAGCCAAAGAGATGGTGATTCTGTGAAACTAAAGAGGAACCTGCTCTTGGTGAAATAATAAATAAACAAACAAATGAACAAGCTGTTAAAGGAGACAGATGCAAACACAAATAGCAGCAAGAAAAATATCAAAATGAAAGCAATTTAAAGTGGTTCTGTTACAATATCAAAAAGTCATTCTAAGCTAAAATCATATTATTTGTAAACATCAGAATTAAATGGATAAATTGGGTGGAAGGTGGTCCTTTGGATTTATATTAGTATCCTGGATATCAAATATAATAAAAAGCTTAAAACTAATCAAGATTCAAAAGAAAATAGAAATTGTGAAGTAAAAGGCAAAAGATAAAACAGACAGATGAAAGGGACCTACAATAAATTAAAACAGAAACAAAAGTAGAAAAAATGATTGATTTAACCAAACAAATATGAAAAAGTCTATACTGAAAATGAAATATGTAGATTTGAAGATTTTTCCAAGTTTCAGAGGGGTTATAAGAAAGAACAAACCTCTATGATTAACTTTATAAATTTTCCAAAGTCAATACATAAAAATAATACAAAGCAATGAGAACATTAAAATCTGAAGAGAAAGTCTGAGCAAAAAGAACTATCTCTCAAGAATCTGCCCTGGCTGGTGTAGCTCAGTGGATTGAGCGCAGGCTGGGAACCAAGCGGTCCCGGTTCAATTCCCAGTCAGGGCACATGCCTGGGTTGCGGGCCAGGTCCCCGTGAGGGCCATGTGAGAGGCAACCATACATTGCTGTTTCTCTCCCTCTTTTTCTCCCTCCCTTCCCCACTCTCTACAAATAAAATAAATAAAATCTTAGAAAAATAAAAAAAATAAATAAATAAAAAAAAAGAATCTCACGCCAGGCCAGTGCATCGTGCACTTGCCAGGGCACAAAAAGATAAACCAACATACGCAAAGATGCATGCAGTGTATGACCCACATGTCTAACCTGCAGAAAATGTTTAGAATGATCTCTAATTATACAAACTATAAGTAAGAGCAAAAATCTCTCTGTAGGAGAGGCTAAAGAGCAGAGGCACTATAATTGGAAACCTTGACGGAACCAGAACTTATATACATGTTGAATCCTATGTAATTCATATGTAATCACCAGTTTCTAAAGCTCAGGTAGTTCAAATCGTTTCAATACCTAGGGGATGAGGAAGAGGAGGATAGGAAGAGCAAATATATTAAAACTTCTATTTTAATGAGATAGGAGACGACAGCAGGAAAAAGTGAAATATTTTGATTGAAGGGGAGAGATGGCATCTTGTTTTCTTATAATGGAAAAGAAATCTCTTCTCATTGAATTATCAGGAAAAGAAGTTAATAGGTAAAAGAATAGAAAATCAACTGAAATAAATAGAAAGGAAAAGGAAAAAAACAAATAAAATAACCTAAGTAGTAATCCTAGAGTAAAATCGAAAGAATAAAGCAAGTTTTTACATACATAAAAACGTGTTGGGTTTTTCCATTAAAGGATTGTTAGAATGTGTTAGCAAATACAATGCAATTTGTGTGCCTTATGAGAAATATACTTACGAATGTGCAATAGTGAAACACTAGAACTCTATTCTTTGGCCTCATCTCATCTCTGATGCTCACGCTGTCTGACTGTATCCATGACTGACCACTGAAATAGCACATTATCCCTAAGTTCAATCCTATTTACTGTCTGGCTGAATATCATGTATGGCTGTGGGAAATCAAGGATGCGGCAAAACTCAGGATAGAGATGAGCTTATCTGCTGTACATATTTGAATATTTTAAGGACTAAGCAGGAAGAGCTTTATTTTTGTAAGTTACTTAAAACTATGTACATTAAAATGGCTTCTTCAAAATGTCATGTCCACAATAATTTTAGTTTTCTATTCACATTTATAGTCCATGACTGAACAAAGAATATTCTTATGTTTGAAGGATTTTACTGATCAATGAGACCACAGGAATACTTGTATTTGGTAGCTCAAAGAATTATAGAGATAAAAATAATATAGTTTTAAAATATGACACATAATGACCTCAGTAATGCATGGATGAAGGCTGTGGAATT
Organism: Micronycteris hirsuta; assembly: GCA_004026765.1. Lineage (NCBI taxonomy): Eukaryota > Metazoa > Chordata > Mammalia > Chiroptera > Phyllostomidae > Micronycteris > Micronycteris hirsuta. The sequence continues at coordinate 5,099 of PVJI01009372.1, read as the reverse complement.
CAAATGAGAATTGGAAAAAAGCACAGATAATCAAAATGGAATGGAAAGGAAAGCAGAGATCTCATTCTTAGAATTTACAATTAGAATCTTTCCAGTTCTTCAAGGTTTTGGTAAACTAATAAGTAATCAGATAAAGGTCTATTTTTTACAATGTCCATCCTTTTTCCTATTTTCCTTCACCCTACGGTTTGGTGCCCTTATGGTATCAAAATCCCAATATACAATAGATCTCTGCCAGTTTACTAGGGCTGCCGTAACGAATTACCACGAAACGGGTGCCTTCAAACAACATGAACTTACTGTGTCCGATTTCTGGAGACTTGAAGTCCCAAACAAAATGTCAGCAGGGCTCTGTCCTCACTGAAAGCTTTAGGAGGCAGTTTTTCCTTAGATTCTGGTGTTGCCAGTAACACTTGGCATTCTTTGGCAGGCAGATGCATCACTCCAACCTGGACTCCGCTGTCACATGACATTGACTCACAGGCCTCTGTGTCCTTTCTCTTCCTAAAAGGACACCAGTCGTATTGGATTAAGGGTCCACCTTATTCCAGTATGATACCATCTTAATGAATTTTGTCCTTAATGAACCCATTTTCAAGTGCAGTCACACTCTAAGGTTCCAGGGAGCCTGTGATTTGGTAGTGGTGATGGGCGCAATGAGGGGACACTTCCCAAACCAGTGCAAATACCAGCTTAGCTGAGTGGTCTTTGCAGACTCACAGGCACTTCCCCTTTAATACTACTGCCTAACCACAGAATCCAATATTTTTTTCTAACTTTTAAATTAATTTGGGATATCAACATTTAGAGTTACTTATGGTATAAAGAAAAAAAAAAAAAACAGAAGGGCTGTCCTAGGTCCTTAAAATCACATCATGAATGCTCAGACCCTCTCTACCTAATTGTTCGTTGTTAAGAAGGATATGTATATGGCCTCGGGCCATCCTCTTAATCAATTCACATAGAGAACAACCACATCGGAGATCTCACAATGGCCTTCAAAATAATTGCCTGACCCTGTGGCCGGACAGTCTGTAAGCAGACTTGCAAATTAGCAAGCAGAGTGTATACAAAAAAAGAAAAGATAGTGGTTTCACAGTAAATTATATCAGATCCCAGAGTGCCAGTGCCTGTATCAATTGCACCTTGGAAAGCTGCAAGGAATGCATATAAACATGTCCCTTATATTTTGCACAGAACTGTCAGCTGGGAAACAAAGCCTGTGTCTTCAGACCATGATCACAAAGGCTCTGCCGTTCGAAGAGAGGATAGAGATTGTTAAACCCGCTGAGGATGAGCGATAGACTAAGGTCTACTTAGCTCCTCAATAACAGAATCCAAAAAAGAACAAAAAACAGTCTTGGTTTCCTGTGTCTACTTGTCAGTTTTAAGTCAGCACTCTCCCAACACCAGGGTATACATACATGCATATATATACAGCTCACCAGTGATAAAATGGTTCTTGCGTTGTAACATGAAATGAAGAAAAATGTTCAAGAAAAAAATTAAGAGAGAAGGACGTGTGGGAGGACTGGGGTAGGAGTTTGGGACAGAATGAGTTAGTTTTGGCAGAGAGATTGTTCCAGGACTCTGGCGACAGTGACTACTAACAAATGCTTTGAGCTCGCTGTTAGACAAATGCGTGTTTGGTTGATATGCTGGCAGTTGAAATGAAAAGTATTCCAGTTGGCTGGGAGCTGAACAGCTTCTCTCTGGGAGTTCAGCAACTGTCAGGTGACTCAGAACAAGGGTCCCACTTATATTAAGCCGGAGAAAAATTATGTCTAATGAACTGCTGATACCTAGTGTTTATTGATTTCTCCAAGGCATGTTCAAATCAGATGTAAGTTAAAAGGTTAATATGAGTTTTTGATGATCTGGGAAAACTATTCACAGAGAAAAAACTAATATTGAAATTTTTATAAGCAGGAACATTTTTGGAAGACAAATCATATGGCAAATCTACTACTGAGTGTTTTACCAGATAATTATTTCATCCTCACAACTATCCTGCCTGAATGCTTTTTGTTCCATTTCACAGATAGGGAAACAGGCTGTGGGAAATTGAGTAATTTGTCCATAGTTACAACATGAGCACTTTGAAGATTTGGAATAGAAACAGCCTGACTTAAAAACGTTTGCGTTTACTCCCTAGAAAACGATGCAGATGGTAGAAGGAATTTAAGTATTCCATCTGACCCCTCCACTCTACACACAAGGGCCTTTGCGTTGAGAACCAGGTGTTAAAGTGATTGCAGGAAAGCCACACAGCAAATCCGGGACTAAAGACTGGTGTTCTGACTTTATCAGAGGAACCATAGTTCCTTTTGTAGTACTATTTAATATGCGACTCACGTAGAGATTTAGAAGTTTTTGTGTAGAGCCGGAGATGGACCATTATGGAGAGAGCCAGTTCTTCGAATGTGGCATCAGTAACAAAACAGTCATTTCAAGCCAGACTAAGGTGGACCAACCATCCTTCCACAGTTGTGACTTGGTTACAAAATATCGAAGGGAGAATGTGATGACTGCCTTATATGACATTATCCCTCACTGGCTCTCAGAATAATATTTGTTATTTTGGACCTCAGGTTTAAAGAGTTGATATAATCACACTCAGTTCATTGCCTTTGGTCATGAATCTTTATAAAGAAATTCACATTTATCATCTCCAGTGACCTCCATTGCTTCTATCCCTCAAAAAGCACCTGCTCTGATCTACTTTACGCACACTTTTTTTTTTACATTTTTTAAAAAAATTTATTGTTGTTCAATTACAGTTGTCTGCATACTCTCCCCTCCCTTCCCCCTCCAATCCCACCTCCCTTCCCTGCCTCCCTCCCCATCCTTGGTTCTGTCCATGTGTCCTCTATAGTGGTTCCTGAAGACCCTTCTCCCCATTGTCCCCTCCCCCCTCCCCCCTGGCTATTGTTAGATTGTTCTTAATTTCAATGTCTCTGGTTATGTTTTCCTTGCTTTCTGCTTTTGTTGATTATGATCCAGTCAAAGGTGAGATCATATGGTATTTGTCCCTCACTGCCTGGCTTACTTCACTTAGCATAATGCTCTCCAGTTCCATCCATGCTATTGCAAAGGGTATAAGCTCCTTCTTCCTCTCTGCTGCGTAGAATTCCATTGTGTAGATGTACCATAGTTTCTTGATCTACTCATTTGCTGATGGGCACTTAGGTTGTTTCCAGCACTTGGCTATTGTTTACACACACTCTTTAAAACTGCAGCATAGCATGAAATGTTGTTTTGTATGTGTATAATTTTAACATACATAAATAAACCTGTGGTAAAAATATTTTTTCCTATTTCTCTCATTTAATGTCTAATTATAAAGCATTTCAAACATACAGAAAAGTTATAAAAACTTTACACTGAACATCTATATACCTATTACTCAAATTCAGCCAATTGTCTTACTGCTCATCTGTTTATGTCTACCAGATGTCGAAATCATTTCAAAGTATATTGCAGATGTCAGTATACTTCTGCCTAAGTACATCAGTATGCATATCAGTACCTGAGGCTGAGGAAAGTGGAGGAAACTTTTTTTTTTTTTTTTGCAGGATGATAAGGGGCCCTCACAGCCTATGCTGTGCTCATCATCTTGTTTGGGAGAATGTTCCCCTCTTCTGGGCTTGATTAGGACCCTTTTGTTCTGGTTAAGAGTGCACGTGTTATGTAACACGTGGCCTCCCCTCTGTGATATCTATAGTGTGGGGAGATCATCTATCTATAGATGTTCTATATGGTTCTCCACCTGCAGTAAAAGGGGAGTACCTGCGGACCACCTCCCTGCTATGGCTGTGGAGGAGACCCACAGGGTATGGGGACCAGCGCCCACTCTGGAAGCTGATGCTGCTCCACCTCTTCTCTGTGTGAGTAAAGCCTGCTCCATGCAGTGCTTGTGTGAGTGGTCTTTCTTGGCTGCTCCCAATGACAGGCGAAGCGACAGTGCCACTTGCTTTATCCCTCCCTTTCTCAGAGATTTGCAGGCTCGTACACTTTTCTGTACCTCTGCACTAACTTCAGAATGTTGCCAGAGAGAGTCACAGTAGACAGTGATTGATTTCCATCCTTTTAAGAATTGCAAATCAAAATAAAAGATCTTTGTGCTTTGTAATTGTAATTATTGTTACATAACTTTTATTCACTTGATTACATATTATGTAAATTTTCTGTTATCTAACATGAATTAAAATATTTCTCTTAAAGTGTAATACCCACTTACAGAAATGTGCCATAACCAAGTCAACGATTTCCATCATTTTGGGAGTTTAATTGCTTGATTTTTTAAAACAATGCTATAAGAAGTATATTTTTCAATCTGCATGTACTCCTTTCTGTGTCTTCTGTAAAAATGTAACTCACACTTGCTGAATAAAACAACAAAAATGTATGCTCTTGCAGCTCTGGGGGTCAAAAGTTCAAAATCAATGACACTGGCCCAAAGTCAAAGTGCCGGCAGGGCAGTGCGCCCTCCAGAGGCCCCATCGGACAATCCGCACCCCACCTCTCCCGGACTCTGTTGTCTGCTGGCATCCCTTGGCTTGTCACCACATTCCTGTAGTCTGCAGTGTTTAAGGAAGACGCCTTCAAGTCTCTGCCCCAGTTCCAAATCGTCTTCTCGTACGTGTGTGCGTGTGCAAGTGTGTTCAATCTCCCTTTGCCCTCTCTTACAAAGACACTTGTGAAATATCCTGGACATTTCAGGACAATATCCCAATCTTATGATTCTTAATCACATCTAAAACGCCTTTTCAACATAAGCTCCAGGAAGTGGAACATCAGATCTTTGTAGGTTATTTTATTCAGCCTACTACACAGTATTTTTACTTGTAATTTCTTCTCAGAGTTAACAAAACCAGAGCAGTGGAGATAAAATTTTAAGTCCCCGGTATATGTGGTCATTATGTTTTTCAAAGTCATAGTTTTTATTTTTTTTTACCTTCTTTCCTTTTTTTAATTGCTGTTCAAGTACAGTTGTCTCCATTTTCTCCCCTCCCCAGTCATCCCCGCCTCCCACCCATGACCTTGCCCCCGCTTTGGCTTTGTCCATGTGCCCTCTGTACATGTGCCTGTCAACCTTT
>PVJI01009371.1:0-65772 GCA_004026765.1 Micronycteris hirsuta | reverse complement strand
GAATTGTGAAGAGAATAGAGTGGGACCCAGACAAGAGTCAGCCCAAAAAACAGAGAGTGACACAAAATTAACTTCGCTGCTTCAGAGAACTTCACAGATCAGTTTAAGAACCAGAGGTTAGCAAGAAGAATCCCACAAACAATGGGAAGACAAAGAAACAATCCCCAAATGAAAGGAAAGGAGGAAGCCCCAGAAAGAAAGATAAATGAAACAGAGGCAAGCCAACTATCAGACATTGAGTTCAAAGCATATGTTATCAGGCAGCTCAAGAAACTTGAGAAGCTTGATGAACTCACAGAAAACTACCATAAACTACAGGGAAACTATAATGAATTCACTGAAAATTATGTCAACATGAAAAAGGAAATAGAAACTATTCACAAGGGCCAAGAGGAAATGAAGAATACAATACCTGAACTGAAGAACACAATAGAAGGAATCAAAAGCAGGCTCGATGAGGCAGAGGATCAGATCAGCGAGCTGGAGGACAAGGTTGAAAAAAGCAACCAAAAAGAGCAAGAACAGGAAAAGAGGCTCAGAAAGAATGAAGAGGTATTAAGGTAAATGCAGGACAACATGAAACGTAACAATATTCATATAATAGGGATACGAGAAGGAGAGGAAGAGCAGCAAGGGATGGAAAACCTGTTTGAAAAAGTAATGATGGAAAACTTCCCTAATCTGATGAGAGAAAAAGCCACACAAATCCAGGAAATACAGAGAGTCCCAATCAAAAGGAACTCTAACAGGCCTACTTCAAGACACATCATCATTAAAATGGCAAAATTCCAAGACAAAGAGAGAATCCTAAAGGCAGCAAGGCAGAAACAGGAAGTAACATACAAGGGACCCCCAATAAGGTCAGCAGATGACTTATCAATGAAAACACTTCAAGCCAGAAGGGAATGGCAAGAAATATTCCAAGTAATGAGAACCAGAGGCCTGCAACCAAGACTACTCTACCCAGCAAGGCTCTCAATCAAGATAGATGGTGAAATAAGGAGCTTCCCAGACTCGAGTACTCGAGGAACAACAGCAAAGACAAGCCAGAGCAAGTAGAAGGAAGGAAATAACCAAGATCAGATCAGAATTAAATGACTTAGTGACTAAAGGACAATTCTAAAGATCAGTGAATCCAGGAGCTGGTTCTTTGAAAAGATAAACAAAATAGACAAGCCTTTAAGCAGGCTCATCAAGGAAAAAAGAGAGAGGACCCAAATAAACTCAATCAGAAATGAAAGAGGAGATATTACAACTGATGCCACAGAAATACAAAGAATTGTAAGTCACTATGAGAGCATTACGCTAAGTGGAGTAAGCCAGGCAGTGAGGGACAAATACCATATGATCTCACCTTTAACCGGATCATAACTAACAACAGTAGAAAGCAAGCAAAACATAACCAGAGACATTGAAATTAAGAACAGTCTAACAATAGACAGGGGAGAGAGGGGAGGGGACAATGGGGAGAAGGGTTTACAGGAATCACTGTAGAGGACACATGGACAGGACTAAGGGGAAGGAGGGGGGTGGGGCTGGAGGGGAAGGGAGGAGGGGAGGGGAGAGGATGCAAATAACTGTAATTGAACAAAAAATTTAAAAAATGTTTAAAAAATAAAAAAAAAGGCAGCTCTATTTTTAGCTTCTTGAGGAAATCCCATACTGTTTTTCACAGTGGCTTCAGCAGTTTGCTTTTCCACCAACAGTGCACTAGGGTTCCCTTTTCTCCACAACCTTGCCAGTACTTGCTCTTTGTTGCTTTGTTTATGATGGCCATTCTGACTGGTGTGAAGTGATGTCTCATTGTGGTTTTAATTTGCATTTCTCTGATGGCTAGTGATGCTGAGCATCCTTTCATATGTCTCTGGGCCCTCTGTATATTCTCCTTGGCGAATGTCTGTTCAGGTCCTTGGATAATCCAATTAAAAAATTCTCTCCCTATTTTTTAGCCTGCTAAACAACTTTAGCTTATCTATTCCAGCAAGTCACACTTAAAGACTCTGTCCACCTATGGGTTCTCAACAAGGTCTCTATGTAAAATGAGCTTGCTGTGTCCTCTACTTTTTAGTTACAGGAGTTTTGTTGCTATCACCATGAATGGACTCTTCCATGGACTTCTGATGCATTCATATCTAATAAAACTAGGCTATCAAAAGTTCTCCCATGTAATACCCTCTCTTTTTGTGGAAATGATTATAAAGAAATATGTTGCCAATCAAAATTCTTTTATTATTCTCATTAATGACTTAAACACTAACTACTAATGGGGAGCAATGGAAAGCAAATGTCTTCCAAATGCTCGAACAATAGAATAACCCTGGAGATTTTTGCTTACAGCATGCTTCTCTATGTAGAATGGTAATGAGGGTTTAATTTTTATCTCTGTGTATTTTTAATAGGACTAAATTGCCCATTTTTTTTTTTCTGGCCAATACAATTAATTTTCAAGGCACATTTTGTGGAGATTCTTTTCACATGCATGAAGAAAGTGTAGCCCTGGGATTCACATGTGTGAGCAAAGCATCCTGTGTGAAAAAATCTCCCAAGACAGCATGTGTGGATTCTTATCCGTGGGAAAAAGAATTCTTTGTAGGGGAATTTGGCCAAAATATTTCTTAAAGATTTACTGCCTTGCTGAGTCTCTCCCTCCTGAATCTAGGGGCTTATGCTAATGAATGCCCAGACTTTTTCCTTCCACATGGTTCTGGAGTAAACAGCCCTAGCTAGCTTGCCCTCAATTTACATATCTACCCTCTTAATGTATGGCCCCGGTTCTGTCTACCGCCAGACTTGAATATACAATCTATGCATAAGTTAATGAAAACCAATCTAATGCTCTGTGCCCCAAAGCTTCAATAAAAACCCCTGGACCTGAGGCTCGGGGCTCTCTCCCAGATGATGAGGGGGAAGCCGCGTGGTCCCAAATCCCTTTTCCAGCGTATCTGGTGTGAGAATTATTTATAAACGCATTCAGTCATGGTCACCACGGATTCTGCCTAGCTATGAATCCGCCACAACATTTGATATCAGTAGGGTTGTCCCCCAAACCTAGTTCTTTATTCTTATTAATCCTTCTCAGCCTTTTCTTTATTTTGTACTAACAAGATGAGATGTGGGTATAATTGAAGTTGAGCCTGCATTTTGTATTCCTGGGTACTAAAATTATCCCTAAGCCACCATCTTGGCCTTAAAGAAGAAAAATATCTGACATGATGCTCATAATAGGTTAATTTTTATTGAAGGTTATAAACAAAAATGATATATTTAAAAGTTCGTTAGTAAGGGTCTAGTTTTTAAAGAAAATAACTATAAAAATGTTTTTAAACTATATTTTCTAAGATGAAATCTTTTTAAGAAGTAATATTTCTGAATATATAGCAATTATGAGACCAGAGTAGATATGAATACAGTGATATAAGAGATGGTTTCTCTCAGGGAAGTGTTTAGAATTCTATGCAACTTATCATTGGAACTTTTCCAACTGTTGAAATTCCAGAACTTTTTGAGAATCTTAGAACAGATATGGGTCAATCTGGAAGAAAAAGAAGTGCCTCCATGTATAATTTGGTATACAGTTTCTAGATGTAAAACTGACAACCTCAGTGAATACCTAGGGTGGTGTCAGGTAGGGAGGCTCAATGATAAGCCTCTTGATTAAGAACATCTGTTTTCGAGCTTGGGCCATCAAGAACTTTAGAGGATTCCCCACATTTAAATGATACTCAGGCTATCTCATGTCTTGCCACCAGGTTACAAATATAGCTTTTCAGTGTTTACTATGAATGAATTTCTTAAGATACAAAATTAATCTCTGACATCCTGATATAATCTGAGCAGAAAAGTATAACACGGGATTTTCCTTTAGCTGTTTTCTCCTTTCACTCTGGTTTATATGGGCTTTCAGCATGCTGATCACCAACCGCTTGTTGAGTTGCTCCATATGCTGAATGGACCCTGATCTCCGCATCCCGTCATGGGTGGCTGCTGCTGTTGGACGCTGCCAGGTGGTTGTGCGGTTCACATGATCCACATAAAAGACCCGCCCATGGCTGTCAATGCGAGCTTCCCAGTCTAGAATGTAACAGAAAGGCAAAAAGAAAAATAAAGGACAAACTGTTGATCCAGGTGAAACAGATACCACCTCCAGGTCTTTCACAGGTAGAACTCTCTATTGGTTATTGGATGAAGGTCAACCCTGCCCCAGAACCTGCCATAACTTCTGAGGCATTGATCTGGAATCTGCATGCCAGAAAAGAGCATACTAGTTTCAGATTCTCTACCGGGCCACTTCTATTATTTTTTAAAGATTTTATTTATTTATTTATTTATTTATTTATTTATTTATTTATTATTTATTTATTTATTTATTTATTTATTTATTTATTTTAGAGAGAGAGGAAGGGAAGAAGAAAGAGTGGCAGAGCCTCTCACATGTCCAAGACTGGGGACCTGGCCCACACCCAGGCATGTGCCCTAACTAGAAATTGAACTGGCGACCTTTTGGTTCACAGGCCAGCACTCAACCCACTGACCCACACTAGCCAGGACTACGTGGGGCTATTTTAAATGGTAATTATAGTTCTTCACATACAACCTATGTCAAATTCCAGTAATTTCAAAAGAGAACATTTAATGTTTATTTTATTTCTTTCTTTAAAAATTTTCATCCTGTCAACCTTCTTAGCTACTCAAATGACAGCTGAAAGATTGTAGTTCTAACCAGTTTTAACTACTGGTTCTAAAATGCTATACATGCAACTTTAGATGATCTCCATCTAATATTTAGGAAATTTCATTGATTGCCATTCCTTTTGAGAGGGATTTGATACCTAAGGTTTCAAACCATCCTTCTGATAACTTGTAATTTCCCAGGGTATATTTAACCCACTGTGAATGCCAAATATGTCTTGACCAAAACCAAACCAAACCAGTAACAACTATTATAAAGCATCAAGCTTTTAAGAATCTCTCTTTTTTTTAAAAGATTTTATTTATTTATTTTCAGAGAGAGGAGAACGGAGAGAGAAAGAGTAATGTATGGTTGCCTCTCACATGGCCCTCACTGGGGACCTGGCCCGCAACCCAGACATGTGCCCCAAATGGGAATTGAACCAGGACCCTCTGGTTCCCAGCCCATGCTCAATCCACTGAGCTACACCAGCTGGGCAAGAATCTCTTTTTTGATAACCATCCCAAACAGTAGAGGGAACCCGAGACAAGGATAAGTTCCTTTATTTCTCAGATTTAAACAACAACCCAATTAAAGGCAGAAATATAGCTATATACTCCATAATGCATGTAGGGGCTGGGTGGGGTGGGGTGGATGAAATAGTCCTCAAAATGAAAAGAGATGGCAGTAATATATAAATATCTGAGCTTAACATTGAAAATCAATATCTGTTGTACCAAAATAGGCAAAGCTTTTAGAGTACACATGTAAAAATGTGACAGAAAATTATGCTGAAAAATTAAAGAAGAAAAAGCAAAAATGAATGCAAATGAAGGAAAACCATTCAGCCTTTTAAATGAGAAAAACTACAGATTTGGGTAATAGATAAGACATTAATGAAAAAGCATTATTCAGGTAATGACACAACAATACTCATTTTTTAAAGGGAAATTTACATAGTACATTTATTACTATGGTTTATATCTGACCTTTAACTGAGGAATTACCAAAAAATGTCCCTCTCCCCACCAAAACACAAAATACCAGAAAACACCAGACTTAACTTATAAGACAAATTGAAGAAAAATACAGTAAGATTGTATAAATAAATTCTAGGGGGGTTTGATTAAAATTAACTTCTAGATTATCCACTTATCAACTATTAGTTTTAAATGTTAATAGGTAATTAAGCTTGAACCAACATTTTTGAAATTTCAGGGATTCCCAAACTAGTAACAGTCTGACAACTTTTTCCCCCTTGAATCCAATATAACTATTAATCTTTACAGAGTATTGTGTACCCTGGACAGTGTGGCTCAGTGGATTGAGTGCCTGCCTATGAACCAAAGGGTGGACAGTTCAATTCCCAGTCAGGGCATATGCCTGGGATTCCAGACGGGTCCCCAGCTGAGTCCCCAGTGGGGGACATGTGAGAGGCAACAACACACTGATGTTTCTCCCCCACTCTTTTTCTCTCCCTTACACTCTGTCTAAAAATAAATAAATAGAATAAAAAAAAACAACAACCAACTATTGTGCTATTCAATTCAATTGAACAAACTTCACTATGAACTAGAAATTATTCCAGGTCCCGAGGGCACATTACTCAGCATACATCTCTGCCCTCCTGCCCTCCAGGCACTCACAGTAAAGAAAGGATTACTGCAGAGACAAAATTCCAGTCTCACAAATTCTCTAAGGAAAAAAAAAGAGAATGATATAGCAATAATAATAACTTCTCTCTGAAAGTTTCAATATTTCCAAATCACTAATAATAAAGGATAAAAGCCAGACAAATTTGTCAATATATATGTGTAATGCATACTTTTATAAATATACAAAAAGATATCAGTTAAGTAGAATTAGAGATTATAAGCATGTATTACAGGTTGCCTTGTTAAGAATTAACTTTCACATATTTTAAAAAGCATATCATATTAAGAAAAAAATTTCCAAATGGAACTTCAGGCCTCAGCATGCCCTGATGGCCTTGCCACTGTGATTCTTAAGCAACCCCTGAAAATGATACCTTAATGAGGCTGGGGCAAATTAGAATAATTTATTTCCATCAATTCATTTGTAATTGAAGGACGTACCATACACTAAATTATATATTTTCCACGAAGTCTAAGAACAATGTAGAGCATAATAAAGTATCATCTTTAGTTATGATACTAATACAAGTAAAACTACATTATTTTGTATTTTAACAACTTTAGTACCATGTTTGTAGTCTCAGCTTTTGAACTTCAGTCACACATTCAATTGCCTTTTTGATATCACTGCCTGGATGACATCTTAAATATAACATGATCAAAACCAATCTTCAGAGCTTTGCCACCTAAACCTATTCTATCTGCAACCTTCACTTCCCATCTCAATTTTAAGCAACTCCATCGTTCCAGGTAAAAATTCTTGTAAACAGTCTTGACTTCTGTCTTTCTCCTTCATGTCACCTCTAATTGGTCAGCAAATTTACCCATAAAATACATATTCAGAATCTGACCACAGCTCACCACATCCATAGCTCCCCAGTGGTCCAAGCCACCCTTATTTTTTACCTAGGTCACTGCAATAACCTTTTGATGGGTCTCATGTTTCTATCTTTCCTTCTCACAATTTAATTCCAACACAGTAACCACAGAAAGCCTTTTAAAACCTTAGACAATGCCACTTCTTCGCTCAAACCCCACAATGTTCCCTTTTCATCCAGAGTAAAAGCCAAATCACTTAAGTGGACTAGAAGACCCTATAATACAGGGGTGTCCAACCTTTGGGCATCCCTGGGTCACAATGGAAAAAGAAGAGTTGTCTTGGGTAACACATTAAATACATTGTGACACGTAATCACAAAAAAAATTCGTAAAAGACTTCTGGCCAAGATGGAAGCGTAGGTTTGTTGGGTGGTACCTGCAATGCTGCAGCTGCCTGGAGAGACCTGCAGTGGGCGCACTTGGCCAAAATGGGGCCATTGCACTTGGCTGCACTTGGCGAAATGCTGCTGAGACCGGCAGACAGGGAAGTCCCTCACTCACGCACAGATAAACCGGGAGAAAAAGCTGGGGAGCGGAGCAGACCATTCAACCCACCATCTTGGGGAAATAAAGCCTCAAACCAGTGATTGAAAACACCTATGGGGGTTCAGGTGGCAGTGGGAGGAACTCCAGTTCATTAGAGAGACCCACAGAGACTTGGAACTACGCAAGCCTGCCCACCCACTCTGGAGCCAGGACAGAAGGACCCAACTTGCTTGTGGGTAGCAGGGGAAGTGTGGAGAGCGGAGCAAGCACCATTGTTTGCTCAGGCCCCACCCCCACAAGCAGCGTCACAACACAATGACATGGATTACCCTGCCCTGGTGAACAACTAAGGCTCCGCCCCTTAAAGTAACAGGTATGCTGAGGGAAAAAAATGGCCTAAATGAAAGAACAGATCAAAGCTCCAGAAAAAATGCAACTAAGTGATGAAGAAATAGCCAACCTATCAGATGCACAGTTCAAACCACTGGTAATCATGAAACTCACAGGATTAGTTAAAATTTGGTCGCAATTAGTTGAACAAATAAAGAATATGCTTAAGGAAATGAGGGGAAATGTGCAGGGAACCAGTAGGGATGAGAAGGAAACTGGGACTCAAATCAATGGAGTGGATCAGAAAGAAGAAAAAAACATTCAACCAAAAAAGAATGAAGAAACAAGAATTCAAAAATATGAGGAGAGGCTTAGGAACCTCCAGGACATCTTTAAATATCCCAATATCTGAGTCATAGGGGTGCCAGAAGGAGAAGAGGAAGACCAAGGTATTGAAAACTTATTTGAATAAATAATGAAGGAGAACTTTCCCAAGCTGGTGAAGGAAGTCCAGGAAGCTCAGAGAGTCCCAAAGAAGTTGGACCCAAGGAGCAACACACCAAGGCACATCATAATTACATTACTCAAGATTAAAGATAAAAAGAGAATCTTAAAAGCACAAGACAAAAGGAGACAGTTATCTACAAAGGAGTTCCCATTAGACTATCAGCTGATTTCCCAAAAGAGGCCTTTTAGGCAAGAAGGGGCTGGAGAGAAGTATACCAAGTCATGAAAGGCAATAACCTACATCCAAGAATACTCTATCCAGCAAAACTCTCATTTAGAATGGAAAGGCAGATAAAGTGCTTCTCAGATAAGGTCAAGTTCGAGGAGTTCATCATCACCCAGCCTTTATTATATGAAATGTTAAAGGGATTTATATAAGGCATGGAGGGATATCAACAGGGGAGTGGGAGTGGGAGAGAGGAGGAAAAAGTACAGAGAATAAGTAGCATAAGCAGTAGGTAGAATGCAGACAGGGGGAGGTTAAGAATAATATAGGAAATGTAGAATCCAAAGAACTTATGTGTATGACCCATGGACAAAAACTAAAGGGTGGGGAATGAGGAGGGTGTGGGGCGGAGGGGAATAAAGGGGAAAAAATGGAACAACTGTAATAGCACAATCAATAAAATATATTTTTAAAAATTCATAATTTTTAAGTAAATTTACAATTTTGTGCTGGGCTTTATTCATAGCCATTCTGGGCCTCATGCGGCCTGTGGGTCACGGGTTGCATATGATCTGGGTCTCAAATCTCCTCTGTGTCATCACCTACTCAGAGACGCTTGTCTCCTTGCTATTCCTTAAACCCTAGGCAGGCTGTTTTCTTTTTTCAGAAAGCTCTTTCTCACCAATACCTACAGGGGTAACTTTTTGCCTCCTGTAAGTCTAGTGTCAAAGGTTGCCTTCTCAATGAAGCTTACCAGACCACACTATTTAACATGGCCAATGAGCCAACAACACAAACTCCAGATGTCCTTACCTGCTCTGCTTTTGTTGTTTGATAGCACTTATTACCATCTAACATGTTATATTATTTCCTCAAATTTTTATTGTTTATCATCTGTCTCTGCCAGACTGAATTGTAAATTCTATGAGGGCAGGGACCTTTGTCTGTTTTGTACCTCACAGAAAGTAATAATTCCATAAATAGTTGTTGAATGAATGACTACCAGTTATGAAATCATCCATGTACTATTTGAGATTATCTGAGTAAATTTACTTGTTAGGCTGCACTACAAACTTTTCTAATATTTTTCATTGTTACATGGACAGAAAATCAAAACCTATTTGGAGAATTTTGTTTTCATTATTTAAAGCTGTTTATATAACATAATTATTTAAATTAGACATATATTCCATTTTTTATAATATCTATATGTATAAGTAGTTATTACTCTTTCATAGATTGGAAGTCAATTTATGCACACATGCATTGATAGATTTATTTGTTGTGGGAAAAGTGTTCTTTTCTTGGAGAAAAAATGTTATAGATATTTTTCAGATAAATGTTAATTAGGAAGTATCTATAGTAACATTAAAATTTACTATTTATTTGTGGAATACCCATAAATCAATGTATAAATAAAGAAATCAGATGTCAAAAGTAAAAGACTCTAATGTTTGGCTTGTCCCCCATCCTGAATTATGGTGTTCTTTTAAATGTATACAGATTAAACATATTTGTTGACTTTTCTCTGAAAATTACAACTGACTAGGAGAAAATAGGCATAAGTAAAAATGATATCACATTAGAAAGAATAGATGAATTAAAGAATAAGCATTTTTCCTTTTGAAAAATGTTACCACTTAATGTAAGCATGGGCTAAAGAGTATAAAGAAATATTGATTCTTAGCATCTTAAAAAGACCTTGCAGTTATGGAATTTATCAAATCTTAAAGGTTTATCTTTGCTTGAAAAACAAGTCTAAACCAAAACAGAGATGTTACAGAAGTCATGAACATATGTGATGCTAAGTGGGGTGTCAGTTCCTTCTTATAAATTTATTATAATAGCATATTATGAGATTAAGAATACAATGATATCTAGAACTATTTAGTCCAAATCTAGCATTTTAGTAAATGAGGATATTGAAGTTTTACTTAACGAATAGGAAAACTGAGTCTCCGAGAGAGTAAATGATTTTCCCAAGTTCAAATGACTAGTTGGATAATTATTACTTATACATTACAGTTATCAGGAGGAAATGATAAAGGTGATATTTTTCTAAAATATCCTAAGAACTACAGAAGAAACTTGAGGCTGTCACCTACTGATACAAGTTAAAGCAAGGAAATGCAAGTTCCTGGGTCCTGGTGGATTGAAATGTTTTATTATATGGAGATGTTTGTGACATAACAGGTTCAAATAAGAACAATAGGATTATCCAGTTTTGAATTGGAAGCTTTTAAACATAAAACAGTAAAATTTGAAACTTAAGGGATATGTATACTTTGCAAGGACTAGCCAGTGTTATAAAGAAATGTTCTCCCTTTCAGAAGTTGAGAGCACTGAAATGCTGGGTTATCTTTTTAAGATCACATGCTGGAACCATTAGTTTAAAAAATCCAAACAATTTGTATAGTAAGTGCTATAACTGGTTTTTAATAACATTGTAAAGTATTGAGTTGAAGAAGAGTTTGTACGTTTACATAGGAGTTCATACTGACCTGTTTAGACTTGATAGAAAGAGTTAAGACTAAGAGTTAAGAAAAAGTTTAAAAACTAAAGCTTACTTGGCGGAAGAGGCTCATCGACTGCTGGGTAGTGATGATGTTCAGGCCTCAAGGAAGGAAGCTGGCTTACTGGCTGGGAATTATGGAGTATAGGACATTCACCTATGGACAAGATAGTTGAGACATTCAGGTTCACTCATTGTTATGGCAACATGTTCCAAAAAAAGCATAACTTTAAAACAAACTACTATAGAAAAAAATCCCAAAGAACATTAAATCTATTTTTGTGTCAGTTTACTACATTCCCAGTTATTCATGAGAGAGGGGACAGAGGTGATTACTTTTTTTAAAGCCCAAAGAAAAGAGCCAAGCACTTCACAACTATATATCACAAAGACCAATATACAAGGTTAGGTTCTGAGTCTGTAACCACCTGAATTATCTTGATGGAAAGGTGGCAACAGAAAGGGACATAGAAGAAAATTAGCAGAGCCTGACTTTAGCCCAGAAAAGAGACAGGCCTTTTTGAGGAAAGTGCAGCATTTCTAAGGTCCCACCAAAGCTCAGTGGTCTTGTGCAAAATTATTGCTCCTTGTTTGAATGAGTTTTGTCAAAGGGGTGACAAAAGTTTCTTTTTCAGATTTTGTTTTTGAAATGAACTCTTAGATGGTGTCTTTCCAAGATGGGGTTAAGGATTAGTGGGTCAAGAAGGTGAATTCCTTTAGTATCGAAGCTAGTGGTTTAGGTGGCGGAGCCAAGGAGCTATGGGATTTTGTGATTGTTCCAGATTATTTTGAGGAAGAATCAGACAATCCAGAGTGCTCTAGAAAGAGGAAAGGACAATAGACAATGGAAATAGATAAGAGTCAGGAAAACTGAGACAGGAAAAATTTAAACACTTAAGAGGAATAGAAGGAAGAAAGACAATGAATTTTGGAAATAAACATAGCCACTGAATACATGCCCTGATTATTATTATAGACATATCTAATAATATTGTCAGTCAGACTTATGATGAACTGAATAATGTTCTTTAATGGTGTTCCTATTTTACAAAACTCTCAGGTCTTAGTAACACTGTGTGTAGAATGGCCGTGTGGATGGGAGGCTGACAGCAATTGCAAAAGTAATTGTTCTTGATCACTGGAGAGCTACAGGGGCCCAGACTAGGACACAGCTTCCATTCAGACTGGTGTCTCCCCTCCCTCTACCTCACATGATCCTGGCTTTGTTACAATAACCTTTATTGGCCAGACACAAAAGTCAGGCCTTCTCCTTCTTCTGCTCTTAGTGGCTGATGAAATATCAAGTGTTATGTTATCTCTTGAGTCAAAAAGGAGAGAAACTATAAAAAAAACAGCAGGTAAGATCTTTGTGGGATCTCAAAATGCAAATATTTTCCAGAATGCCCATACATGGACAAGGTGATTATTTCTTTTAATTCTATATTCAAAGAACTGATTAAAAAAGTAAAATAATTAAGAAGGACATTAGATAGCTTTAATTTAGTAGTTTAATTCCTAGAACTAACAGGAAAATCAAAACAGAGAGGTATGCAGGAAGACAGAGTCCTTTTAAATTTAAATATATTACATAATTTTTTGCACAAAGTCTGGTATATTACTCAACTCCTTGAGGTCCTCTGAAACTTTAAGGAAAGCCAAGGTAGATGTCCCTCATGTCAGTTCACAGCTCCATGTGAACTGATTCCTATTTTAAAGATGGGCTCTTGTCTGTCTTTATATGTGCCTAATGTCAGAAAGCTAAAAACAATGGTACAGTTGTTATGTCATCAGCTGCTGTGTTTTTTATTTAGTTTCTTGAAAAAAAAAAAAACAGCAAACTTACCTCTTGTAATTAATTCAGTCAACCAGGCTAATAACTCATCCAAGCTAGTGGTATTGTCGCTCGCAGGTGTTAGTGGAGTTGATCCCACCTTGTGAATCCCAAGCAAATGCAATCACATGACTGACACAGCTCAGCCAACTGAATGGATGGAGCATACAGCAGAATCAAGAGATTCTGTTCTGCAAGAAGCTTCAGCTCCAAGAACCACATCAAACACAAAGCAAGTGTTCAGACCCTCTAGTACTTCCAAGTAGGAAACATATTCCACTTGAAAATTTAGTCTCATTGTTTATCTGTCTGGAAGAACCCTTACTTGAGAAGCCAAAGACTTTACATGTATCCTTATTTAGTCCTTCTAATAACACTTTGAGGTATATTCTACATTTACACACATTTTACAAATAAACATGGAGTAGCTTTGTAACTTGGCTAAGGTATCATGGCTAAGAAGTGATGGGACTGAATATAATAAACCCAGGCTTCAGGGCCTAAGGTCATAATCATATTATGTTGCCCTTTTAATATTACCTTAAAGTTTAAAACAAAAATAATTTGTGTTTGAGGTTTAAAAAAAGAAGGTTTCTATAGAGGGCAAAGAAGCAAAAGGTAGATAAAGAATACATCCTCCATAAGTTGCTATAGACTCATCTTCCTGGGCCTATGTGCAGTCAGTTTACCTTGGCTAAGGCAGTGAAAGAATTTGCAATCTTAGAAGTCACAGCAAGGGCTGATAGTGATTCTAATGAGAGAAGAGGGCCTTGAGTTGAAGCCTTGTTTTCTTTGAGTATGTGTCAATGAGGAGACAGATCCACAATGCTGATATCTTTAACTCAGGACTCACTACTGAGAGAGGAAAGACTGGCTGCCAAAAAGTCACATGCCAACATATGCGCAGCTTTGATGAGATCACCAATCCCTCTCAGGAATCTTCCTGTTGACCTTGGTGATCACCTTAGAGAAGTGTGCATGTGTTACTTAAACTTTCTAAGTATACATTTTGCAGAATTTAGGAATTTAGACATTTTTTAGAAGTTGTACTGCAAGACTTCTGCTATGGCCCTGAAACACTTTTCTGTCCTTTCTGTTAGGGACATCTTTCCCCTGCTGGACAAGGATGTGGACAGTATTTTTTCATTTGTTTTCACTTTTCTAAAATATGCTTTTGCATAGTGGTGTACTGACCTAATTTTCAATTAACTGTGTGTGGATTGTCTCCCAACAAGGTGGTCAAAATATACCCCATAGGCTACAATGATTGACAAACTATGAACCTAGGCTTATTTTGGTATGGCTCTGAGTTAAGAATGATTACATTTTTAAATATAAAACTGTTAGAAAAGATAGCCTTAGATGTGAACAGTTACTTGTTTTTAACTCTTGACTCACAAAGACTAAAATATTTACTATCTAGCCCTTTACAGAAAAAGTTTTCTGACCTCTAAAATATCCCTGCCTGTTCCTAGTTGTGTCCTTTTATATGTGTATCCCCAAATCTCCTTATATTGTAATTATTTTTAACTGTGTTGTCACTATTAAGTACTTTCTGTACGCTATCTGATACTGATCTATCTTCCTGTGCCCAGGATTTACCATTGGGCTCAGAACAAGAAGACACTCAAAACATTCTTGCTAAAGGAAGACATTGACTATCATGGGTGCCTTTCATATTGCATGCCACTGTGGTGTATTGCATGCCACTACGGTTTTCTTCCCTGTGCTTCTATTCCTTTACCAAGTTCTTGCACTTTGTCTTATCATATATGCCACATTCTCTCACTTTTTCTTTCTCTGAAATGTAGAATTGGGCTTTGTTGAATACTTAAAATTATTTTCTGTATGCTCACTTTAGTTTCTGTAAAAATTTGTTAGTGCTAGGCATTTGTTTAGGTGCTGAGAATTCAAACATAAAGAAGATACAATACTAGTCCTTCATGAGTTTACAGTCTAAAGATAACACCACCGCTTTCTGTTTGAAGGCTAATTTAAATAGCAAAATAGCAGAATCTATATTTTTCTCCTTTATTTTATTTTTTCCAGTTTCAATGCATACTTTTATTATTTATTTAGGAGATACCAACTTTGTCTCCCTCTCTACCTACATTTGGAATTTCATCTTGTTTTTATGCTGAGTGGCAAAACAATGACAAAGGTAACAAGAATAAGCTACTCCGGCCCGGCTGATGTAGCTCAGTGGATTGAGCGCAGGCTGGGAACCAAAGGGTCCCGGTTCGATTCCCAGTTGGGGCACATGCCTGGGTTGCCAGCCAGGTCCCCAGTGAGGGCCATGTGAGAGGCAACCATACATTGCTTTCTCCCTCCCTTCTCCTCTCTCTAAAAATAAATAAATAAAATCTTTAAAAAAAATTAAAAAAAAAGAGAATAAGCTACTCCGTGAAGAAATATAAGCTATCAGCTTACTTTCTTTTAACAGGCAAATATAAATATATGCATTCTAGAGTGTACAATGGTTTAGTCACTAATAAATTTAAATGGGATCCTGAAGAATGTAGGCAAATCCAGAGTTCAATAAAGATGAGCTGCTATGCTGTGCAATTGTTTAAGTGTTCCTGGGCTGCATTTCTTGGTCACTAGCTGAATCTTGACATGGGGGAAGATTTTAGCTTATATCTTTCTCTTTTAAAGCAACGGATTATTTTATATTGTTATGTGACTTAAATTATTTCCCCCTATGTCACTGTCACTAGACTGGAAGATGTTTGAGAATTCTAGATACAGAAATGCAAATTAATTTCACATATGGTTCCGAAGCATGACTAATAAGGGCCTATTTTGGTTGAAATACAGAACACATTATAAAACTAGAGGTGGCAGCTTTTGAATTAGAATCTTACTTGAAACAGAGATTTATGCACTCATGTTATTCTTCCTTTCCATTTGCCAAAATATCCCTCCCAAAAAACAACAAAAACTAAACATAAAAACACCAAGAAAAAAACAAAAACAGCAATAATCAAAATTAAGCCAAAATAATGACAAATATACATAGATTATACCTATCTACATGTACACAGGCTAGTTAAATTCTAAAACAGAGATAAAATCAATGTTATTCAACTTATATTAACATTTATTGCTAATCTTTAATAAGTTTGGGAAGTCAGCAGATACTTCCACATTATCCACCTAATAACTTGTTGATCATTTATGCTTATCATTTGATACTAACCTTAATGCTCTGGTCATTGTCAAGACAGGAAGAATAATATGTACACTAGCCATAGTGATTAATTTAAACAGAGAAGCACATGTGCAAGTGTACACTCACATGTGTGCACTGGTAATTGTTGGTATATATCTGAGAGTTTGTGGGATGTCAACTCTTCATAGTCACAAATACTCACACATACATATAGGACAGGCATACACATTGCTGCAGCAACCCCATTTGGGACTGATCCTCTCACTCTTCTTTTTAAACCATGTCAGTTAGACCTCTGTCCCCCTCGTGGTCCTATTGTCATTCTCATCAGATTTGACATCTAACCTTCTCTCTGGTTGCTTGGGCCTGCCACAGGGGACTCCAAACCATCAACGGTTCTTGCCACATTCCTGGCCAGGGTGGCTGGCTGTTCTTGCCAGGGCCCAATGGCATTCACAGGCTCTAGGTCCAACTCTGGGCTCTGCACTGAGTCTGGTACTGACTCGAATGCGCTGTTCTCCTCCTCCTCATCCTGCGAGGAGAAGACAGTGCTCTCGGAGATCTTGGCACTGTCCAAAGAGGAGAAGCGAGTGTGGCTGGTGAACCTGCTACCATTGTAGCAGGAGCCACTGTAGCAAGAGCTGCTGTAGCAAGACGTGCTGTAACATGAGGAGCTGTAGCAGGAGGGACTACAACAGGACCTGTCACAGCCTTCAAAGCTGTGGTCACCACCCTGCCTGGGACTGGAGTCACTCTCACTCCCTGTGCTGGGGACCGAGCTGTTGGTCAAGCCAGAAAGACCCGGGTGCATTGTGCCTAGAGCAGCCCCCTCATGGTTCTCAAAACCCTCTTCTAGAGCAGGCAGCTCAGCAGCTACCCTGTCCCCCTCACTGAGCCCATCCTTCTCCACGGTGTCCTTGAGAGTAGACTCTTCCTTAGCACCTTCATCCTCCAGGGGGCTGTCATCCTGGGTCAAGGGCATGCTGTGCAGCAGGGTGTGGATGTGGATGTAGTGTGTCCGCGGGGTTTCAGGGTCACTGCAGGCTGAAGCAATCACTGTCTCCAGTTCGGACACAGGCAAGGAACACGGCCTGTTCTTTCTCTTCATTGAGGCAGGAAGCTGCAGCCTGTCCTCCAGCTTCCCCAAAGCAGATATGTCTTCCCCTACTTTTTCCTCCTCCATCTGTCCCTTTTCCTCCTCCTGCCCCTCAGTCTTGGTCTGTGCCACAAGATCCCCAGTGCTGTCTAGGGCTTCACCATCCTGCAGCAGCTCTGGTGGGCATGCCTCCCCTCCCAGGTCCAGTCCCACAGCCAGCTCTTCCGCACTCAGAGTGGGCTCGGTATCCTCTTGCCCTGGGCCCAGAAGCTCGCCAGCCCTGTCAGGTCCCAGGGAGACTGTGCTGTGGTCTTCTCCTGCCTCAGTGGTACCTGCCACTTCCTCCACTGGCTTGGCAAGCTCTAGGCTCCCGTTCCCTGTAGTGGCCAAGATGCTGCTTTCCCTTGGCTTCTCTGACATGTAACTTCTGGAGGTCTCTTCTGGAGGTAACTCCTGTAGAGGCTCCTCATGGCTGCTTGCCACTAAGTTGTTCATGGGGCTGTCCTGAATTTCTGCTGACTCAGCTTCAGTACTCAGGGAAATCTCTTCATCATCTGTGGGCAAGAGGAACATGTCATTCCTTCCACAAGAGTGCATTTTGGCTTTAGTGTACTATGCCAGACATGGACATGAAAGACATCTTAAGGGATTTTTATTTTAGCATACTGGACATAAGGGTTGGTGAAGGCTTGTCATTGGCCAGTGCTCAACTGAAATATCTTGTAAGAATATGTTTTCTTTCTAGAACAACTAATCCTAAATTTATATGGAACCACAAAAGACCACAGATAATCAAAATAATCTTGAAAAAGATGAAAGTGGGATATATCACATCTCTGATTTCAAATTATACTACAAAGCTATAAAAATCAGAACAGTATGGTAATTGCACAAAAACAGACACATAGGCCAGTGGGCTAGAATAGAGAGCTCAGAGATAAATCCTCACTTATATGATATTAATTTGTGACAATAGAGGCAATAATATACAATACAGTAAAGAGAGTCTCTTTGATAAGTGGTGCTGGGAAAACCAGAAGATACATGCACAAAAGGAAACTGTACCACTTTCTTACACTATATACAAAAATAAACTCAAAATGGATTAAAGACTGAAATGTGAAAACTGAAACCATAAAATTCCAAGAAGAATATATAGCCAGTAAACCCTTTGACATTGCTCATAGCAATATCTTTTGGAATGTCTCCTTGGGCAAAAACAAGACAACAAACATACACATAGGGGACTACATCAAACTAAAATGTTCTGCATAAAAAAGGAAACCATCAACAAAACAGACAACTGGAGAAGATATTTACAAATGATATATCTGATAAGGGGTTAATATCCCAAATATATAAGGAACTCATACAACTTAATATTTTTTAAGAAGCACTTCAATTAAAAAATGGGCAGAGGATCTGAATAGATATTTTTCCAAAGAGGACATACAGATGCCCAAAAGACATATGAAAAGATGCTCAACATTACTAATCATCTGAATAATGGAAAATAAACCACAATCAAATATCACTTTATACTTGTCAGAAAGAGTATCATCAAAAATCAAAAAATAAATTCTGGCAAGGATGTGAAGAAAAGAGAACCCTTGTGCACTGTTGGTGGGAATGTAGATCAGTGTACCCACTGTGGGAAGCAGTATGGAGTTACCTCAAAAAATTAAAAATGGATCTGCCTTATGACTGAGCAATACCACTTCTGGATATTTATATGAGGAAAAAAACACTAATTCATTGCAGCATTATTTAAAATAGCTAAAATATGGAAGAAATCCAAGTGTCCATTGATAGATGAATGGATAAAAATGCATTATATATACACAATGGAATATTACTCAACAATACAAATGAATGAAATCTTACCATTTGCAACAGCATGGTTGGGCCTAGAGGGTATTATGTGCAAAGTGAGATAAGTCAGATGGAGAAAGAAAAATACCTTACTATTTCATTTATGTGAAATGTAATAATACAAAACAAATTAATAAATAAAACGAAACAGAAACACCCCCACAGATATACAGAATAAGCTGGTGGTTGCCAAAAGGGAGGGAAGTAGGGGGATGGGTAAAAAAAATAAATAAAAAATGGCTAACTACTCTTTTATGTGCTCAATCCCATTTTCTTTAATTTGACTATATAATTTATTGTCCAAACAGAGACAGTATTGAAGTGAAAAGGGGCATTATTAATAAGGAAGCTAGGACTCTAGGTAAAAGCAGGACTGTCCTTCAAACACTTGAAAAAAAAGAATGGTTCTTTTTGTGTTAATGGTTGTTTTCAGTCACTATATATTTCTGAATTCTATTTCAAGGGAATTTATTTTTCATTAAAATAACAAAAGCCTAGTGTTACCCCAGCTCTCAACATTTTTTTTTTATGTGGAAGACTTTAGAGATGGGGGTGAGGTGTTTACAGTTCCTTTCTAATCCTAGGCAAGGCTAATTATACTTGCTCAGAGTATTTCCTACTGCTGGGTCCCCCATGATAGCAGAGTGGGTAAATCACATTCTTGGCAACTACAGAGCACAAAAGGGCTAGATGTCAGCAGCCAATTATTTAGTGGCTAGACTGAAAGTCTTCCAGCATTTGGAGATTACTGTAGTGGAAGAATAAAGCAGGTCTCCACACCAAGTAATTATTTAAGGAGTAGCAGCCAACTTTACCTCTGCCTGCCCCTACTTGCTTGCTTTATTGGATTCCTGCCAAATCTGAACTTCCCATTCCAAACACACTAGTGCAATTCACTTATTGAAGAAAAACTACCTCTCTAGTCAGCCATAATGCTGTCCTTACTACTACACTGAAGGAAGAGTCAGTTTTATTCTCAGAATACTGAAAAGGCTGAATTGAAAGGAAAAACAGGCGTTTTTTTACATTCTGCATTATATATGGGGCATAGAAAAGTGCAACTGGAGTTTAATGAGTGGGCAGTGATAAACTCCAGACCCTGGGTTCTGTAAAGCCTCATTAACAACAATTTATAAATGTGGTCTAGGAGGACTGAACAATTCTTAGCATGATCTACATTCAGTTGTAGGCAAAGAGAAAAAGTGGAATTATGAGGGAAGGGAGATGGCAGCGAGATAGGGGGGAGTGGAGTCCACTTCCTCCTGCCTGCTGATGGAACACCTAGCAGATTTTCTGAGAAACAGAGCGTACACCCAATGGTATTCCAGCATATATGAAAATTGGTGACAAAGATTATAGGGGAAACTGAATGATCGGACGGTAAGGAGAGTGCTTTGGAACAAAAAGATCCCCCGGGACCAGTGAGGGGAGCAGGGCGGGCTGCAGCCACAGACTCGGCAGCTGCCAGGTCTGCTGCAAAAATTCTTGGGGGAGAAAACCAGCTTGTTAGGTGTGAGAGACCAGGTACTTATTCAGACTGGCAGGCATAAATAGGACAAATTTTTCAAAAAGAAAACTAGGAAAAAAAATAGGCACTCCCCGGCTGTTTGGAGAGTCCTCACCCCCAACAGCTCCGGGGTCACTGCACGCCTGGGGATCGGATCAGAGGCCCAGGGAAGACTGCCTGTCTAATCTCCAGACACATCAGGGTGAGTGCACAAACCACAGCGCTCAGCCAGTGGCAGCCTGAGCTCCCATCCAGAGTGAATTGGAGACTGAATGAACCCCGTGACTCGAGGCTTGTCCCTGCCAACTCCAGAAGAACCAGGAGCAGTCTGTAACCACTGGTCCGGAGGCCAGTTGTGTCATGCGCAGCCAATCAAGGGGAATTAGGGACTGTGCGCACCCGGAGATCTGCAGCCCACTTGTACCCACCTCAAAAAATCAGGAACGGTGCACACTGGGCACCCCGTCCTGTGGCTTGCTGGTGCCAAATCAAGGGACAGAAGGGGACAGTGAACACAGGTACGCAAAACTCACGCCCACATGGCCAGGGACAAAGAGCTGGCCACACAGCCTGTGAGCACAGAACCCTGCAGGGCCAATTGGCTCTGAAGGAGAAAGGCAGAAGCGCCCCATTAACAGGACCGGCAGTTCTCACAAACTCTTGACTCAGTGTGGGGGCCAAACCACCCAGAAAGGGCACTGGGAGTTCTTAGTATCTAAACCAGCAAGAAGGCAGTGGGTGAGGTGCCCCTAATTGGTACCCCTCAAAAACGGCACAACAACAGATCCAGTCTGGACTCAGAAGCACACCTAGGAACTGGGCTGGAGGCTGGACAACGAATAATGCATCTCAGGAAGGGAGAAAATCAAAACTAATATCTTCCCAGCCTGGTGCAGACAGGAAGACCAAAAGAACAGGCCTGGCTGGACACTTTTAAAGCCAGTCAGTAGAAGGTTTCTTCTCTTTTTTTTCTTTTTTTCACCCTTCTTCTTTTCTGTCCTTTATTATTTTTTTAATTCCTTCTTCCTCCCTTTCCTTTAGTATTCCTAGTCTTCTCCTCTTTTTATTTCTTTTTTTGTCTTAATTTATGAAAAATAGAAAACAATTTTTTCTTTTCTTTCAATTCGTTCTTCCTTTCTTCCCTTTCTTTTTTTATTCATCTTTCCTTCCTTCCTTCCTTTCCTTATATTATTCTTTCTCCTTTCCTTCACTCCTTTTTTCCCCCCTTCCCTTCTCTTCTTTACCCACACACAAGACATTAAAACCTGGACCTGTGAAGAGACCAGAGTTAGTCCCAGACAAGGGTCAGCCCAAAAAACAGAGACAGTGATACAAATTTAACTTTTCTAATCCAGAGAATTTGCAAGATGGGAGCAGTAAACACCAGTACACCTGCTGGAAGAGGAAATCCATCAACAAAGGAAACACCAACACAAAACAATGGAAGAAGGAGAAGGAGAAGGAGAAGGAGGAAGTGGAACCCACACTAAACTCAATCCAGGATCAAATAGATAACACCAATTGGTGCAGAAATTACCCACAACAAACAACTGAACAAGAACGTAAGAGAAGCCTCAAAACCTTGTTCACACAGAAGAATCAGCTTCAACACAACCTCTCCACACCCACACAACAGAATACAGGGCGGGGTAGATTGAGTGACCCTCAGTTAACTAGCTGGAGGAAAGAACCCACAAAAGAAAGACCCAATAACAACCAAAACCCAAAGACATACAGAGAGCCAACATAAATGACAGTCCAAGACCAGCGAGCTAAGGAGATTAAGGAGACTACACAACTGAATCTCACAGGTATTCTACAATAGAAGCTCATACCATAAACCAGAGAGTCAGAACAGATCAATTTAAGAAACAGAGGCTAGCAAGAAGAGTCTCGCAAACAATGGGAAGACAAAGAAACAATACCCAGATGAAAGAAGAGGAGGAAGCCCCAGAAGAATGATAAAGGGAACAAAAGCAAGCCAGCTATCAGATATTGAGTTCAAAGCATTGGTTATCAGGAAGCTCAAGAAGCTCGATGGGCACACAGAGAATTTCCAGAAACTACAGGGAAACTACAATGAATTCACTGAAAACTATGTCAGCATGAGAAAGTAAATAGAAACTATCCACAAGGGCCAAGAGGAAATGAAGAATCCAATATCTGAACTGAAGAACACAATAGAAGGAATCAAAAGCAGGCTTGATGAAGCAGAGGATCAGATCAGCGAGCTGGAGGAAAAGGTAGGAAAAAACACCCAAAAAGAGCAAAATAGGGAAAAGAGACTGAGAAAGAATGGAGAAGTATTAAGGGAAATACAGGACAAAATGAAACGTAATAATATTAGTATAATAGGGATACTGGAAGGAGAAGAAGAAGAGCAAGAGATAGAAAAGCTGGTTAAAAAGTAATGATGGAAAACGTCCCTAATCTGATGAGAGAAAAAGTCACACAAATCCAGGAAACACAGAGAGTCCCAATCAAAAGAAACTCAAGCAGTCCTACTTCAAGACACACCATAATTAAAATGACAAAATTCCAAGACAAAGAGAGAATCTTAAAGGAAGCGAGGCAGAAACAGGAAGTAACCTACAAGGGAGCCCCAATAAGGCCAGCAGCTGACTACTCAACTGAAACGCTCCAAGCCAGAAGATAATGGCAAGAAATATTTCTAGTAATGAGAACCAGAGGCCTGCAACCAAGGCTACTGTACCCAGCAAGGCTCTCAATCAAGATAGATGGCCAAATAAGGAACTTCCCAGACAATAGAAGTCTAAAAGAATACACCTGCACCAAACCAGCTCTGCAATAGATGCTAAAGGAACTGCTTTAAGGAAAGAAAGGAAAGAGAGAGAGAGAGAGGAACAGGAATACAAAAAAATGGCAATGAATAAGTACCTATCAATAATAACGTTAAATGTAAATGGATTAAATGCTCCAATCAAACAACATAGAATAGCAGAATGGATAAGAAATCACGACCCACACATATGCTGCCTACAAGAGATCCAGCTGAGGACAAAAGACCTACACAGACTGAAAGTGAAGGGCGGGAAACAAGTTTTTCAAGCAAACTGACAGGAAAAAAAAAGAGCTGGGGTAGCAGTACTCATATCAGACAAAATAGACTTCAAAAAAAGGGCCATAAAGAGAGACCCAGAAGGACACTTCATAATTCTCAAGGGAAGAATCGACCAAACAGACATAAACATTGTAAACATATATGCACCCAACATAGGAGAACCCAAATACATAAAGAAAACCTTGGAGACCTACAAGAAGATATTGATAGCAACACAATTATAGTAGGGGACCTCAACACCCCACTGTCAAAAATGGACAGATCTTCCAAACAAAATATCAACAAAGATATTGTGGCATTGAACAACACCCTAGATGAAAT
Source organism: Micronycteris hirsuta (assembly GCA_004026765.1). Taxonomy (NCBI): domain Eukaryota; kingdom Metazoa; phylum Chordata; class Mammalia; order Chiroptera; family Phyllostomidae; genus Micronycteris; species Micronycteris hirsuta. The sequence goes on along the minus strand of PVJI01009371.1, from coordinate 41,687 downwards.
GCACTTAACTGATATACATCGAGCCTTTCACCCCAAAGAAGCTAAATACACATTCTTTTCAAATGCACATGGAACATTTTCAAAAATAGACTATATGATAGGACACAAAACAAGCCTCAACAAATTCAAGAAAATTGAAATCCTACCAAGTTTTTTCTCTGACCACAAGGGACTGAAATTAGAAACCAACCCAAAGGAAAAAAACCCCAAACACTCAAAAGCATGGAGACTGAATATCATGCTATTAAACAATGAATGGGTCAAGGACGAGATTGAGGAAGAAATCAAAAAGTTCCTTGAAACAAATGAAAATGAACTTATAACAACCCAAAACTTATGGGACACAGCAAAGGCAGTCCTGAGAGGAAGCTCATAGCGATACAGGCCAATCTAAAAGAAATAGAAACACTTCAAACAAACAACTTAACCCCACACCTACAAGAACTCGAGGAACAACAACAAAGACAACCCAGAGCAAGTAGAAGGAAGGAAAAAAACCAAGATCAGAGCAGAGTTAAATGACATAGGGACTAAAAACACAATTCTAAGGATTAATGAATCCAGGAGCTGGTTCTTTGAAAGGATAAACAAAATAGACAAGCCTTTAAGTAGGCTCATCAAGAAAAAAAGAGAGGATCCAAATAAATGAAAGAGGAGATATTACAACTGACTCCACAGAAATGCAAAGGATTGTAAGACACTACTATGAAGAACTGTATGCCAAGAAATATAAAAACCTAGGTGAAATGTACAAATTTCTAGGAAAATATAATCTTCTAAAACTCAATAAAGAGGAAGAAGAAAGCCTGAACTGACCAATAACAGCAGATGAAATTGGAGCGGTAAAAAAAAAAAAAAAAAACTCCCAACACAAAAAAGCCCTGGACCAGATGGTTACACAGGAGAATTCTACAAAGCATTTAAGGAAGAACTAAAACCTATCCTTCACAGACTATTCCAAAAAATACAAAATAATGGAAGACTCTCAAACTCTTTTTATGAAGCCAGCATCATCCTAATCCCAAAACCAGATAAAGACACAACAAAGAAAAAAATTTCAGGCCATTATCACTGATTAATGTAGACGTTAAAATCCTCAACAAAATATTGGCAAACTGCATTCAGCAATCCATGAAAAAGATCACACACCATGACCAAGTGGGTTTCATCCCAGGTGTGCAACGATGGTATAATATTTGCAAAACAAGAAACGTAATACATCACATAAACAAAAGCAAAGACAAAAATCACATGATCCTATCAATACATGTGGAAAAAGCATTCCATAGGTACAGCATTCATTTATGATAAAAACACTTAGCAAAGTGGGAATAGAGGGAGCATTCCTCAATATAATAAAGGCCATCTATGAGAGACCTTTAGCCAACATTATACTCAATGGACAAAAACTAAAATATTTCCCACTAAAATCAGGAAAAAGTCAAGGTTGTCCACTATCACCACCTGTATTCAACATAGTACTGGAAGTTTTAGCCACAGCAATCAGACAAGAAAAGGAAATAAAAGGCATCCAAATTGGAAAGGAGGAAACGAATCTGTCATTGTTTGTAGATGACATGATAGTGTACTTAGAAAATCCTATAGAGTCGCCCAAAAAACTACTCGACCTAATAATTGAATTTGGGAAAACAGCAGGATACAAAGTCAATATCCAGAAATCGAAGGCATTTTTGTATACCAACAGTGAAAGATCAGAAGCAGAAATCAGGAAAAAAATCCCATTTGATGTAGCAACAAGAAAAATAAAATACCTAGGAATAAACCTAACCAAGGAGGTAAAACATCTATACTATAAAACTACACCACACTGAAGAAAGAAATCATAGACGACACAAGCAAATGGAAACATATACTGTGCTTGGATTGGAAGAATTAACATCATCAAAATGTGCATACTACCCAAAGCAATGTATAGATTCAATGCAATATCTATCAAAGTAACAATGACATATTTCACAGATATACAACAAATGCTTCAAAAATTTATATGGAACCATAAATGACCCCGAATATCAGCTGCAATTTTGAGAAAGAAGAGCAAAGCAGGAGGAATCACAATACCTGATATCAAACTGTATTACAAGGCCACTGTCATCAGAACAGCCTGGTACTGGCATAAAAACAGACAGATAGACCAATGGAACAGAATAGAGAGCTCAGAAATAAACCCAAGTCTCTATGGGCAATTAATCTTCAACAAAGGGGGCAGAGGCATAAAATGGAATAAAAATAGCCTCTTCAACAAATGGTGTTGGGATATCTGGACGGCTACATTCAAAAAATGAAACTTGAGCCCCTACTTACACTATGAACAAAAATAAATTCAAGGTGGTTAAAAGACTTAAATAGAAGTTGCGACACCATAAAAGTCCTAGAGGAAAGCATTGGTAGGAAAATTTCAGACATTCCATGCTCCAACCTTTTCAATGATATGTCCCCTAGAGCAAGGGACATGAAGGAAAGAATAAAGAAATGGGACCTCATCAAAATAAACAGCTTCTGCTGGGCTAAAGAAAACAGTATTAAAATAAAAAGAGAACCAACCATATGGGAAAACATATTTGCCAATGATACCTCGGACAAGGGTTTGATCTCCAAAATATATAAAGAACTCATAGGTCTCCACTCCAGGAAGACAAAAAACCCAATTAAAAAATGAGCAAAAGACATGAACAGACACTTCTCAAAAGAGGACATACAGAGGGCCCAGAGACATATGAAAAGATGCTCAACATCATTAGCCATCAGAGAGATGCCAGTTAAAACCACAATGAGATACCACCTCACACAAGTCAGAATGGCCATCATCAACAAGGCAACAGATAACTGTTGGAGGGGATGTGGAGAAAAGGGAACCCTACTGCACTGTTGGTGGAATGCAGACTGGTGCAGCCACTGTGGAAAACAGTATGAAATTTCCTCAGAAAATTAAAAATGGAACTGCCTTTTGACCCAGCAATTCCACTACTGGGATTATACCCTAAGGACCCTGAAATACCAATTCAAAAGAACCTATGTGCTCCAATGTTCATAGCAGCACAATTCACAATAGCCAAGTGCTGGAAACAACCTAAGTGCCCATCAGTAAATGAGTGGATCAAGAAACTATGGTACATTTACAGAATGGAATTCTACACAGCAGAGAGGAAGAAGGAGCTTATACTCTCTGCAACAGCGTGGATGGAACTGGAGAACATTATGCTAAGTGAAATAAGCCAGGAGGTGAGGGACAAATACCATATGATCTTACCTTTAACTGGAATATAATCAACAAAAGAAAAAAGCAAGAAAAACATAATGAGAGACATTGAAATGAAGAACAATCTAATAATAGCCAGAGGGGAGGGGGGGGACTATGGGGAGAAGGGTTTATAGGAACCACTATACAGGACACATGGACAGAACCAAGGGTGAGGATGGAGGCATGGGAGGGAGGTGGGTTTGGAGGGGGTGGTGGGAGGAGAGGGGAGAGGATGCAGACAACTGTAATCAAACAACAATAAAGTAATATTTTTAAAAAGTGGAATTACGAGGCATCTAATTATTCATATTTGGAAATATGTTTTTTCTTAAAAAAGTGAACACTGGATGATTCTGTAATTATCTGTTTAATTTAGAGATTTTATTTTTCCTTGTGATATTGTAAAGATCCATTGTATCAACGAAGTTCTTCCACAAGACATGTATCACAGTAATTCATGCTCAAATTTCTTCATTCATTCACTCATGTATGCGTGGAATTACTAAACATCTATTGAGCACCTCATATATGGGTGCTGGAAGTAAAATGATAGATGAGACATGGGTCCATACCTACACTGACTTCATTGTCAATCCCCATTCTACTGTCTAACCCTCTATCTTTGGGTCAACAGAATGAAGAATAACCTCTCTGTCAAGGTGGCAGCAACCTCGAACATATCTGGAGAAAACCATGGTTATTGTATTTTAGAGAAAAGAACCATACTATGACATTAGACTAGGACAAGACATAAAATTCATGCTGAAAATACCTGGGTGGATGGAGGAAGTGATCTCAAATCGGAACTGCAGCTGTCCGCTCACATGATCAGTTGGAAGCCTGCGGCCAAGTGTGTAGCTGACCACTCTATCCCTAAAAGGAAATAAACACTATCACATATTTGATCAATACCTCTTCTTCCAAAGACTATACCATCAGTTGATGCATGCAGACCCAAGGAGACCCTGCTATTAGGAGGTGATAACCTACTCAGGTACCTCTGAGATGTCTTAAGGTAAAGATGGGAATGTACATTTGATCAATAACAATGGAAAATTTCAAGAAAATCCTTATCAAATATTCCAAAGTAGAAGTCAGCAAACTATAGCCCATGGGCCACATCTGGCCCACCACCTGTTTCTGTATATTTGTGAGCTTTTTACATTTATAAATATTTGGAAAAAAAGCAAAAAAAAGAGTAACATTTTTTGACACACTAAATTCATATGAGATTTAAATTTCAGTTTCCACCAATGAAAGTTTTATTTGAACACAACTACTTTTTGGTTTACTTATCATTTGGGGCTGCTATCATGCTACAACAGCAGAGTTGAGTGGTTGGGCAAGAGACCCTATAACTTAGAAAGCCTAAAATATTTATTAATGGGTACTCTACAGAAAATTTTCCAATCTGTGTTCTAAAGAGAAAAACAAGATATGAATATACTTTGCTTGCTTTTTCTATGCATGCTGACATTTCCCAAATACACCCTTAATGAACAGTGCCATCAACAGGAATATGTCTTGCAGTGTGTGTGTGTGTGTGTGTGTATATGCATCCATACATATACATATATATACACACATATATATAGAGAGAGAGACATACATACATATATTTAAAAGAGAGGATACTATTTGGTTACTAAAGACCCAGTGCAGCACTTCAGAAAGGGACACGCTGTAGGGTGCAAGACCTGTAGATTGGTTTCACTCGCCTGTGACTTCCAATTACACCAACTCCGAGGTCCCACATAGACATTTTGAAACTCCGCCCTGTATTCTGATGCCTTCCCGTCTGTACACTCAAGGTAATTACTTAATTAGGAAAAAATTAAGAAAAAAATATCCAAGTGGAATCAACCTGAAACTTTGCTTTTATAGTTTCATCAGCAATGTAACTTCAGCAAAATACACTTCCCCCTACCTTGGCTTAAATAAGAAGAGTAACTATGTTGGGATATCTAGGTACCCAATGATAACAATAACATATTTCAAATGAGATTGTTACTCATATTATTACAAACTCATTCCATTTATTCATTTGTGACATTCAAATAAAAAATAAATAACTTGTTGGTGATGTTTTAATGCCTTTTTTTTTTCTAGAAAACACCAGTGCTATGAGACAATATATCCCAATGATCCATTGACTTACTATTTTTCATTGGTAAGCCATGGTTTAGTGTTGGACTTCCATTGAAGTCCATAAATAAAGCATTGTATGCAGAAAAAAGTGGAAGAAATCACAATATTTTGTTTATTTAGAAAGTGCCTTGGTGACTATTATGAAGTAGGTCTGCTATTACTATGAGAAAGATATCCTGAACACAAAATTTAATTGAAATCAGGAGGGAACTAAATACGATTAGACAGACAAAAAGTTAAATTTATTATGCTAAGCATTTGCTTTCTAGGCTCTTCTTTCCTTTCCTTTTAACCTAGTTCATCAACAAATATTTTCTGAGCCTGTGTCAAGTAAAAAGTGCTGCAGTTGATACAAAGCATGTAAAGCTTAGCCCCTGTCTTTAGATAGCTTACATCCAGCTGGAGGCATAAGGCAGGACCACTAAATAATGGTTCAAGGCAGCTGGTGGTATTTCTAAAGAGGATTCAGAGAAAGCAGGGGGACAGCTAAGGGCTGGGATATTATGGACAAAAAGGTAGAGGAGGCATTAGAAATGAGAGTGCATGTGTGCCTAGAGAAGACAGGAGCAAAATGTCTGAAGGTAGAGACAAAAATGGAAACCTTTGCAATACATAGAGGGGGATAAATGTGGAAATTGTATTTGTTGAGGGCAGAAGGAAGCTGTGGTGTGAGGTGGATTTGATTTATTTATGGGTGAGCCTTGAGATTATGCCATGGCCCAGGCTCAAGTGGCCACTGCTTCAGTGGTAATTACCCCAATGCCCCTTTTCTATATTTGGGCACCTACAGAATTGGAAACATTGCAGAAATGGCCTCCAGGATCTGTGGAACGCAGCAGGCCTGGAAGGAAAAGCTGCTTCCCTCAGGCCCTAGTGGGCAGTGGCCTGTTACTTTATCAGGAATAACCTAGGAAAATGCCTCTAAGGTTTGCTGTTGCTTCATCTTAGACAAGACTGAAGCTCAGCTGCATTTATATTTGCTTCTCCTTTTTCCTGGATGGCAAGAACACTGTGGGAAAATCATATCTTATATTTTTCTGGTAGGGTAGACCCTTTCCCACTTCAGTTGCCTGCTTTCACCACTTGGGGATGTTTCTTTCCACAATACGAAGTAGGGGGCAGGGAGGGCAGTGCAATTAGGTAAAGAAATTAGGCAGCAGCTTTGGTTTATGAAATGTACTCAACATGGAAGAGCAGATGAGTTCTTTATGGCTGTAGCAAGCAGTGGGAGGTCCAGTTTAACAGACAATAATTGAATCTCTGATATACACTAGACAGCAATGTGCTCAGTACTGGAGTATAAAGAAAATTACCTAGAGTCTCTTTTTGTCTTGCAGTCTACCTTCTGGCACAGGTGTTAACAGCTGTGAGAGCAGACAGTGGGGCAGAGGAGAGAAATGAAAAATGTGGCTAATGATAAACTTGAGAATCACACAGGAACCTTTCAAGGAGCCTGTTGCAGGGGAGGGCACTTAGGTGTTGAAGAGAGGCAGGTGTGGGTTTGAACTCTGGTTGTATTTCTGTCACTCACAAGCCTTTTAGTTAATTATTTACACTATTTAAGTATGTAATTTCTTAGAAGAAGGAATGGTGGAAGAGCGTCAGTCCCAGCATACAAAGAAGACTAAATGTTATATAACAACGATCACATGAAATACCATTCCTTTCTGAGTTTCTACTATGTGCCACAAGCTACTTGACATTCATTATGAATATTTTATTTGGTTGTTTGTTTAATCCTCACATCCATGAACGTAACTTACAAACACTGTATTTGACACTTGGCTATAGACCCGTGACGGTTCCCCTTAACTGGAAAGTTAATGGCATATCTTCATGCACATAGTTGAACACTTGCTAAAATGTTTTAATTAACTGTCCATATGATAACCATTAGTGAGTCCAAAGTCCTTCTGAAAATACAAAGAGCTTTAAGTTAAGACACTTGGAAATTCTACATTGATATCATTCTAAAGGTCACATTGTACTGAAGCATGCATTTATGGCCAGGGAGCTGTACCTTGTGTTTTCAAATATACTTGCTATTACCTAAAGAAATACATAAGGGTTTTATTTACTCTGATTTCACCTTACAGATAAACATGAATGTAAAAAAATATAAAACACAGAAACATATTCTTATATACAATTAAATTATGCAAGCAATATAATTGCTGTTTTTCCATGAGAATTTATGCTTTTTAAAAGTTCATGAACATTATCTAACAGTTTCTATAAATACTAGCTTTTTCTAAGGTATTCTAGTAACCCAGAATTTTATCTTGTTACGGAAATATCACAAATGTTTAACTCTAACACATAACACAAGCATGCAAATAAAATATTCTTCATAGTAAAACAAATTTTAATTTCTACATGTACAAAATAATGAAGGGAATTAAGGGCCTTTTTCAATATTATGTCTTAGGATTTTTTTTTATGTTCTTACATCAGGAACCAGTGATACACAAACAAGGGAAAAGGAAAGGGTTTGTTTGATTGAATATTGTGACTCAAACAACAATGAAAGAAGTCAAGGAAACTTAATACCATCATTTCATTTTATTTTGAGTCTCTTTGAGACTACATGTTTGCAGCTTGCAGGACTACTAGCTAAAGTTTAGTGCTACTGAGGTTTTAATCACGTGTTTACCCTATGGCGTGTCTTTCCAGGAGTCTTTGAACTGGCATTGAAAGCTTTCCCAAGAAGCGCTTGATGATAGGGCGGCTCTTGGCAAACTTGTCCTTCACCTCAATTTCCAGCACATCGGTGGGCAATGACACAAAGCTGAATTGCTGCAATGAAATAACATCATATGAATTAACTGAGAGTTGTGAGGGCTGACCAATTTCCAGTCCATCTGCTTCGGATAAAGTTCTGGTAAAACATTCCAGTGGCTCCAATCGCTGTTTATTCATGAATGTCACAATGAGGTACTTCCTCAGGGCTTAAAAATATGTGGTTAATCTCTGATTAGATTCAAATAATAAATTCAACTCACTTAAAAAGAAAGAAGCTACCAAGGCCTGACCATACTTGACTAAAAGTATTAACATACTTAGAGTAAGAAAAAGCACAATCACCTATAATAAAGAAAATACACTTTAAATCAGTAATTAAATTTTTTCATGATTACAATGGCAGAGATTTTAAAAAGATTGATAATACCCCACATTCTTGAGAGTAGGAAAAGACAAGCACTCTCACACTGCATTGATAGGAATTTAAATTGATTCAACCTTTGGGAAGGGAATTGGTAATATTTATTAGCATTTAAAGTGTAAATCCCTATCAAAGTGCAATTTTATTTCTAGGAAATCTCCCTCCAGATTAACCTGCACAGGCATAGAAAAAATATATTTTCATAGGTATGTTCATTGGAGCATTATTAACAATAGCATAAGACTGGAAGGACCAAACGTATCTATTAATAGGAAAGTAGTTAAATGAAGTATGGCAAATCTTTGAATCAGAGAACTCTGGCTGTCATTAAAAAGAAACAGGCAAATGTACACTGAAATGAAAATATACTTGAAAAACTAAGTGAAAAAGCAGGGCATTGAAAAATATAAACAATGAGATTCAATTTGAACTCTGTAAAGAAAAATGCCTGGAGGGGTACTCTCCAAATTAAACTCTAAGAAGTGGGCTGGTAGAGGACGGGAGCAAAGCAGATATTTTTCATTTCATTCTAAACTGTTAATTTTAAAACAACATGCTACATAAATTTACAGTAGCCAGAGGGGAGGGGGAAAGGAGATGATGGGGAAAAGAAGGGGTAGGATCATCAAGTAATGTGTATAAATGACCCATAGACAAAGACAACCGGGGTGGTGAGGATTGAATGTAAGAGGTGGGGATGCATAGGGCGGGGGAGAGTAATAAGGATAACTGTAATTGAACAACAATAAAAAAGAGTATGAAATTATAAAATAAAGGTAACAATGATTAAAGTACAGAAAAGGAGAGGAAGTTAAATGTTGACATTGCCTAGCTCAGACTATCTGAGATGAGAGAATCTTAATTAACATTGAATTTTACAGTACCTTAATCAAGAGTTGTGACATAGCTGAAAAATGGAATGATTTTATTCACATTAATTCCTAATAACAATATTTTAATTAGCTGATTTCTACTTACAGAGATTAAATATGTTGAATGTGCTAATATTAATGTCTCTTCTGTACCACTCAGGGTGGGCTAGGGCATGCTGAAGTAACAGCCAAATTCTTAGACTTTTATTCCTTGTTCACATTGTCACTGTGGGCTGGCAGAGGGTTCTGGTTATTAATCACTCAGAGAGCCAGGTTGATGGAGCAGTCACATACCCTCTCCAATTTTGCCAGCAACAGTGATAAAGGGAAAGAGAATTCTAGAGGGTCTTCTTCCTGTAAAGGTGCTTGCTTCCAAGCTCAAACCCTAGAAACATGCACAAGCCAACCACAGAGAGAAGGATGTAGTATCCTACATTGTGTCTGAGTGATGGTAGAAATACTTGGCAAGCAGCAGTAGTGATTTCCACACAGTCCATATAGCACTTCTAATTTTTATTAAAATTTAGTTTTAGTAAATGTTTATGTAATTCCTATGAGCCCATAATTCTTGGTATAGATAAAAATAAATTTATGGACATTCTATGCTTGAGAATCAAATCCCCAAAGAAGACCTGTCTGAGTGAGAAAACAGCTCCCTGTAACTGTCTTAGGTCCTCAAAATATCTGTATCTTTGGTCTAATAATTCCATTGTACAGGGTACTGTAATGCTTTTCTTAACTGAAATGCTAAACAATAGGCTACGTACATTGTACTATGTGCATATGATTCAATAGTTTAAAGTTTTTTAATTACAATAATACATCACAACTATACATATATGTGTAATTACAATATAATCTTAACCAAGATAGAGTCATAGGTAGAATCCTTTCACTTCCTCACACAATCAAAAGCACAACAACCAATCTAAAACCAAAATGCAATCAAAAGCACTAGAAAATCATACTGCATGGAACTCCGCCAACCAAGGAATTAAAGAAAAAATCAACCAGACTAGTAAGACAGACTGTGCTGGCCTACTCAGAAAAACCACCTCAAGGCAGCTGAGGGGTGAGGCTGACTGCCAGGCTCCTTGGAGCTTTGCAGGATGCACTAACTTGGAAAAATGAGACTCAGAGCTGACTGTGGACTATGGCTGGCATTGCTGCAGTTGGATATACTTATAGTCTGACACAAGAATCTGTTGAAAAGTGTGCTAGAGATGAGCAGGCAAGCTGCATTGTTCCCTGTCTGGCCCCTCCCCCACAGGCAGTGCAGCAAGGAGGGTTGCCCTGCCCTGGTGAATACCTAAGGCCCCACCCCTTACAACTTATCAGGTGTGCCAAGACAAAGAAATAGGACCCAAATGAAAGAACACAGCAAAACCTTAGAACTAAATGAAGGAAATTGCCAACCTATCTGATGGAGAATTTAAAGCCCTGGTAATCAAAATGCTCTCAGAATTGATTGACCATGGTCAAAAAATGAAAGACACCCAAAATGAAATACAGCAAAATATTCAGGGAACCAACAGTGAAAAGAAAGAAACCAGGATTCAAAGCAACGATTTGGAACAAAAGGAAGAAATAAATACCCAACTGGATCAGAATGAAGAAACAAGAATCCAAAAAAAATGAAGAGAGGCTGAGGATTCTCTGGGACAACCTGAAATTTTCCAATATCTGAATTATAGGGGTGCCAGAAGGAGATGAGGAACAGCAAGAAATTGAAAACTTATTTGAAAAAATAATGAAGAAAAACTTTCCCAATCTGGTGATGGAAATAGTCTTCCAGGAAGTCCAGGAAGCCCAGAGAGTCCCAAAGAAGTTGGACCCAAAGAGGAACACATCAAGGTACATCATCATTAAGTTACCCAAGATCAAAGAAAAAGAGAAGATCCTAAAAGCAGCAAGAGAGAAGGAGACAGTTACCTACAAAGGAGTGCCCATAAGGCTATCAGCTGATTTCTCAAAAAGAAACCTTACAGGCGAGAAGGGGCTGGAAAGAAGTATTTGAAGACATGAAAGGCAAGAACCTACATCCAAGATTACTCTATCCAACAAAGCTTTCATTTAGAATAGAAGGGCAGATAAAGTGCTTCCCAGATAAGGTCAAGTTAAAGGAATTCATCATCACCAAGCCATTATTATATGAAACGTTAAAGGGACTTATCTGAGAAAAAGAAGATAAAAAATATGAACAATAAAATGACAACAAACTCTCAACTATTAACAAATGAACCTAAAAGAAAAGAAAAATGATGAAAACAAAAACTAAGCAAACAACCAGAACAGGAAGAGAATCAGAGAAATGGATATCACACAGAGGGAGTTCAGTGGGGAGGGGGAAAGGAGGAATTGTGGGAAAAGATACAGGGAAGAAAAAGAATAATTAGTAGCCATAAAATACATGGGGAAAGATAAAAAATAGTACAGGAAACAGAGGATGCAAAGAACTTATATGCACAACACATGGACATGAACTAAAGAGGGGGAATGCTGGAGGGTTGGGGGGCAGAGTGGAGGGGGGGTGAAGGGGGGACAATTGGGAAAACTGTAATAGCATAATCAATAACAATACTTAAAAATAATCTTAAAACATTAAATGATAAAAACATAAAATATGTAATTCATAATCACAATAATATAAATAATACAAACAGAAAAAAGACTGGAAAGAATTGCAAGTCTTTGTTTCCCCGTCCCCTGCTTTGCATCAATCCCATCCTTCCTGCTTTCTTCTTCCCATTACAGCCTCACAGTTAAGCCTTAAGAGCAGGAGAGGTAATGGAGAAAAATGTCAGCCTCATTCCAAGATTCTTAATTGGGAAAGAATTTATAATGCTTGCTGGTTTTCACCAGTTTCTAGGATACTATTTTTTAATATTTTTATTTATCATGTAAATTTCCACATGGCTTAAGTCAGTTGGCATTTTCTCATCAAAAACATCCTATCCCTGGTTTGTGTGACTCTGTTGGTTTGAGCATTGTCCCATAACAAAAAAGTTGTGGGTTAGATCACAGTCCCAGTGCATAAAATCCCCATCTGGGCACATATAGAAAAGCAACCAATCCATGCTTCTCTCTTACATCAACATTTTTCTCTCTCCCTTCTTCTTGTTCTTCCTCTTTTTCTAAGAGCAATGAAAAAATGCCCTTGGGTGAGGATAAAAAACTACCTAAATTGACATATTTATTGATACAGAAACCACACATTTCAGATTTTTAGCACAGTTCTCTTCCCAAGAAAATTAATTATTTTAGGAAAAGCAATTCATTAAGTGTCAAATTAAATATGATTTTTTTCTAAGACAGTTTACTGTAACCTATAAAACACTGACATTAAGAAGGTGCCTTCAAGGAGATCTGAGATGGTGGAGGAGTAAGTGGAAGCTACACTAACCTCCTCCCAGGACTAATCTGGAATTACAACTAAATTGTAGAGATATCATCCTGAATAACCAACTGAACACTAGCTGGACAGAAGCCTTATAACCATGGATGGACAAAAAAAAAAAAAAAAGCAAAAACAAAAAAAACACTTCACCACTCATGACTGTCAGGGAGTGCAGAGACATGAGAGAGTGAGCTGGGCTCCTACAGGCAGCAGGGGAAGTGCCAGAAGGATATTTTAGTGGCTGGGTATTTCCCATGAGAAACATGGAGTCTAGTCTAGATCCCAAGATGGGATCCCCAGCTTACAGCACCAAAGCCAAAAAGGGGCCCAGATAGCTTCCAGCTATGAAAAGCAGCAGGGTTTCTTTCTTCCAGGGAGAGATAGCTAGAGACTCAGCCTCTTAAAGGACCAACACACAAAATTTCATTTGTAGCCACTTACCTTGGACTCTGGCAAAGAGAGGACAGAGTAAACTAGAGATGCTTAAGGAATGTCTGTGGTTGGTGGCTCTGGAGAGAGAACTGAAGAAACAACCACAAGGATGCCTATGCTAAGTCATTCCCCATACTGCATAAGCCAAATTTCTCAGGAGGAGCACTCCTCTCCAAGTGGCATCAGCCTGTAGGGAAGGAAGAGCCCCTCCTGCAGGAATTACTCTGCCTCAATTTGTGAAGCTTAAACAGGGTTACTGATTACAGTTTGATTAGCTTAACAACAGATCAGTTTAATGACTGATTAGTTTAAAAATTAAGGTGGAAAATACAAAGAATCAAACAAAATGGGAAGAAAAAGAAACAGATCCCAAAAGAAAGAAAAAGAGAATTATCCAGAAAAACTAGATAAAATGGAGGCAAGCAATTTGTCAGATAGAGTTTAGAGTAATGACTATAGGGCATTCAACAGCATGAAAAAACACATAGAAAGCATAAAAAAGGAGCAGCCAGAAATAAAGAATGTAATATCTGAAATAAATAATACATTGGAAGTAATAAACAGTAGGTAAGATAAAACAAAGGATCACATCAGTGATTTGGAAGACAAAGTAGAAAAAAAAAAAAAAAAAACATCCAGGCAGAGCAACAGAAAGAAAAGAGAATTTAAAAAAATGAGAGCTTAAGAAACATTTTGGAAAACATGAAGTATAACAACATATGCATCACGGGAAGAACAGAAAGAGGAGAGAGTAAGCAAGGGATCAAGAACCTATTTGAAGAAATAATGACCAAAAATTTCCCTAACTTGGTGAAGGAAAAAGACACACAGGTCCAGGAAGCTCAGACAGTCCAAAACAAGTTGGACACAAAGAGGCCTACACTGAGACATCATAATTAAAATGACATGGCTTAAAGAGAATCCTAAAAGCCACAAGAGAAAAGCAAATAGTTACCTATAAGGGAGCACTAATACCACTGGCATTTGATTACTCAACAGAAAATTTCAGGCTCGAAGGGAGTGGCATGACATATTCAAGGGGATGAAAAGCAAGGAACTACAACCAAGGTTACTTTAGCCAGCAAGGCTATCATTTAAAATCAAGGAGAAATAAGGAGCTTCCAAGATAAGAAAGAGCTAAAAGTGTTTGTAAACACCAAATCAGTACTGCAACATGTATTCAAAGGCTTGTTTTAAGAAAAAGAAGAAGGAAAGGGGAAAGAAAATAAAAACGCAGAGGAAAACAGTCTAATATAGAATGGCAATTCGTACGTATGTACCAATAATAATTGCAAATGTAAATGGCTTAAATGCTCCAACCAAAAGAAATAGGTTAGCTGAAAGAAAACTAGACCCATATATATACTGCCTACAAGAGATCCATCTCAGATCACAAGATACATACAGACTAAAAGTAAAGAGATGGAAAAAGGTATTGAAAGTGGAAAGGGAAAAAAAAGCTGGTTTAGCAGTACTTATATCTGACAAAATAGACTTTAAAACCAAGGCTATGGTAAGAGACAAAGAAGGGCACTACATAATGATATGGAGAACAATCCAACAAAAGGATATAACCCTAGTAAATATTTAAGCACTCAACATAGGAACACCTAAATATGTAAAGCAAATCTTGGTGAATGTAAAGGGAAAGATCAACAAAAATACAGTAATAGTCCAAGATTTTAACAACTCATTGGCTTCAATGGATAGATCTTCCAGGCAGAAACTCAATAAGGAGACACTCTCCATAAACAACACACTAGACCCAAGGTATGTATTGATATCTTCAGATCATTTCATCCCAAAGCAGCAGAATATACATACTGTTCAATTGCACATGGAACATTTCTAGGATAGACCACATGTTATAATACAAAACAAGTCTCAATAAATTTAAGATTGAAATCATATCAAACATCCTCTCTTGCCACAATGCTATGAAAATAGAAATCAATCACAAGAAGAACACTGAAAACATGCAAAGTCAAGGAAGCTAAATAACTTGTTAAACAATTAATGGATCAACAATGAGATCAAGAAAATAATCAACACACCCTGAAACAAATGAAAATGTGGACGTATCAATCTAAAATCTGTGTGACACAGGGTAAGCAATGTAAAGGGGGAAATTCATAGCTTACAGGCCTATATCTCCCCCGAACCAAGAAAAAACTCAAATAAACAATCTAACTTCACACTTAAAGGAACCTCGTAAAATAACAGACAAGGCCAAGTAAGTAGATAGAAGGAAATAACAAAGATCAGAACAGAAATAAATGGAAAAAAATACAGAATCTAAAAATGCAATACAAAAGATTAAGGAATCTAATACCTGGTTATTTGAAAAAATAAACAAGATTTAAAAACCTTTAACCAGACTCATAAAGAAAAAAGAAAAGACGAGGAAGGGAAGATGACAGAGAAGTGAATGGAAGTCACACTGACCTCCTTCCAGGGCCAATCTGGAATTACAACTCAATTGTGGAGAAATCACCCAGAACAAACAACTGAGCAATTGCCAGAGAGAAGCATATAACTTTGGACAGACAGAAGAACCAGTTTGGGCACAACCTGTCTGGTAAGGAATGTGGTAGAGACTCGAGAGGGCTGACTGGTCACCCACATGTGGCAGCACCGGCCAGATAATTAATTGGCCAGTTGGATCTATTGGAGAAGATTGGGGTCTAAACCCTAAGCCAAGATTCCCAGCCTAGAGCACCAGAGCCCAAAAAGTACACAGATAACAACCAGTGACAAAAAGCGGCAGGGTTGCTCTCTGCCAGAGGCAGATGGTTGGAGACACAAGGGCTGTTTAAAGGGCCAACACACAAATTTTCATTTGCAGCCACTTACCTGGGGCTTTGGCAAAGGTGGAGGCGGAGTGGGCTGGAGATGCCTGAGGAGAGATGGTGGACTGAAGCCTTGGGGATAGAACTGAGAGAATAGCTGCTGGGATCCCTGTGATGAATCATCCCCCAAATGGAGGCAACGTTTTTGCTCAGGCAAACCACTCCCCTCTGAGTGGTAGTAGCCTGAGGGGAAACAATAGCCCCGACCCCAGGAGGGTCTCTGTCCTGGCCCTTTGGTGGTTAAGCCTGACTGCTGAGTCCTAGTGACCATATGAACAACTGAAGGAGATAGCGGATCACTGGCAAAGTGGTGGTAGAGTGGACTAGAGAGATTTGAGGAGAGACCTGGGATAGACACTTTGGGGAGAGAATTGAAAGATTAGCTGCCGGGACCCCAGTGCTGAGCCAATCCCCATACACAGCAACCATCCTGCTCAGGCAAACCACTCCTCTCCTAAAAGCGACAGCCCGAGGGGAAACAATAGCCCTCACCCCAAAAGGGATTTGGGCCCTCCCTATGGTGCTTAAACCTGACTGCTTAGTGCAGAGTCATCAGATTAACAATTGAAAGAGATAGCCAGTGACAGCAGATCACTGGAAGTATCCAACAGGCTGCCTAAGGTCAGACAAGGTCAACATTGTACGTCATCAGAGGCAGATACAGAGAGATAAAAACAGTGGTAAATACAAGAGGCTACTGAGACAAAAGCCACTGTGGTCTTCTGCATGATTTGTGATATTTTCTTTCCTGCATAGCTTTATAACATTCATTTCTTGTCTAGCAAGTTTGTATATATTGTCACTATATTTTATATTATAGTGTATTTCGATTCACAAATTTTGCCCCTCCCTTCTCTTAGCCCATTTTACCATCCTCCTTCCTTGTAATATTTTCATTTGAAATTTGGTTTTCTTTCTAGCTACAGCTTGTTTCCATTCCACAGTCTTACTATTTCTCCCATGTCCACATACTCAAAACAGATTTTCTTGTCAAGGGTCATTTCACATCCTTTTGCCAAGCTCTTAAACTACCCACATTTTCTCTACACCTTTAACATACTTTGCTAGTTGGTTGTGGGTAGGGTAGTTGTTGTTGGATCATTTTTTCAAGATGATCTCTAGAGCTTCACTAATTCTGTATTTCAAATAGCAAATAGTACTGGGCCCCTCTCCTACTTTATTTTTTGTGTGAAAATTTAATTTTGCTATCTTAGCCTGTTTTTTTCTTTTTTTTTTTTGGTCTTTCTTCTATTTCTCTTTCATCCTGCCCTTTTATTTTCGTTTATTCTCTTTTTTCTTTTTTCCTTAAATCTGAAATTTTAATTATTTCCTCACTTAGTCTTGTTGTTGTTAGTCACTCTTAGTATTCCCTCTCCCTCTATAATTTCAAAATAATTTCCAATGCCTCTAAACATCTCTTAGTCTTTGTTTCTTTTTTCCTTCTCATTCCCATACCACCTATATTAATTTTACCTCATTTGCTGTTGATAGTACTGTGGTGGATCTTTCTCTCCAATTCAGTTCCTATATCTTTATTAATTACGTACTATTTTAACTACTTTTTATTTCTTTCTAACTTTATTTCACTTCACATTATTTTAATTTCTGTTTAAACTTAATATTATACACTTCCCTTCTCATACTCCATTCCACACTTTTCATTCCCTTTTTTTATTTATGAGGTAAATTTTACCTTCTATATTTCCTTTGCCCCAATTCCCAACTCTTATTAGTGCTCCTCCCCCTGCCCTATCAAAATCATTTCTCTTTCAGTAGGTCATCTAATATCCACTCTCCTTTCTTATAATAGTCTTTACATCCTAGTTAATACTGATTCATTTGCTATTGATAGTGGGATTGTGGGGTGGGGGGAAAGTTATATTTGCAAGTGTGGGTTTCTTTCTTGGGCTCTGTGGTTCTGTTCAGGCAGCACCTGCACAAAAACACACACAACATGGTGGGTGAAGTGACTCTCAGTCAACCAGTGGCAGGGAAGGATCCATGAAAGAACAACCCTACAACAATCAAAATTCAATTACACCCAGAAAACCAGTGTAAGAGGTGGTACCATGGTACTGGCATAAAAACGGACACAGAGATCAATGGAACAGAATAGAGAGCCCAGAAATGAGCCCACACCTTTCTAGTCATTTAATATATGACAGAGGAAGCAAGCACATACAATGGGCTACAGATAGTCTATTTAATAAATGATGTTTGGAAAATTGAAGATACATGTAGAAAAATTAAAGTAGACCACCTTCTATACCACACACAAGAATGAATTCAAATTGGGACAAAAAGATCACTATTAGACCCAAAACCATAAAAATACTAAAAGAAAACATGGAGAGCAACATTTCAGACATTGCTTATAGCGATTTTTTTTAATGAGATATATCTCCCTAGGCAAGGGAAACAAGACAAACATAAACAAAAGGGACTATATGAAACTAAAAAGTTTTTGCACAGAAGAAGAGTTCATCAACAAAATAAAAAGATGACCCAAAGAATTGTAGAACATATTCAACAATACATCTAATAAGGGTTTAATATACAAAATTTATAAAATACTTATAAAACTCAATATCAAAAAAACAAATCACCCAATTAAAAATGGGCAAAGGACCTGAATGGACACTTCTCCAAAGGAGACATATATATGGCCGATAGATATATGAAAATATGCTTCCTGTCCTTATCATTGGAGAAATTCATATTAAAACCACAATGATATACCATCTCACACCTGCCAGGATGGGTATCATCAATAAATCAATAAACAACAAATGGTGATGAGGATGTGGAGAAAGGGGAACCATTTTGCATTTTTGGGTGGAATGCAGATTGGTGCAGCCATTATAGAAAGCAGTGTGGAGATACCTCAAAAAATTAAAAATGGATCTGCCTTTTGACTCAGTAATCCCACTTTTGGTAATATATTCAAAGGAATCTAAACCACTAATTCGAATGAACATAAGCACCACTAAGTTCATTGAAGCATTATTTACAATTGCCAATATATGGAAGCAGCTCATGTGTCCATCAATAGATGAATGGATAAAACAACTATGGGACATTTACACAATGGAATACTACTTGGCAATAATAAAGAAGTAAATTTTACCATTTGTGACAGTATGGACAGACCTGGAACATTATGCTAAGTGAAATAAACCAGTCAGAAAAGGACATACCACATGATTTCACTCATCTGTGGAATCTAATGGACAAATTAACTAACAAGAAAAAATGGGGGAGATTTGAAGATAGTGGCAAAGTAGGTGGGAGCTGAACCCACTTGCTCATTCACCCAACTGGGACACCTAGCTGATTGTCTGAAGAACAGAGTGAACAGCAAATGGGACACCAGCTTATATGAAGTTTGGAAGCCAAAGATGGCAGAGGATGTTTAAAAATGGACAGTAAGGAGATTGTGTAGGCCATGGGGTGCCGGGGGCCATGGCTGCAGGGCTTTGGAGGAGTGCTGGGTCAGTGATTGTTAACTTCACAACTCCCTCCCCTCCCAGAGCAGGGAAGCCAGTCCTGTGCCAGGAAGAACCTGGATGCTTGAATTCCATGGTGGGGATAACGATGTAGTGTGAGACACATAGCTGGCAATGTTCCCTGGCTGGGACTGTGGTCACTGGCTGGGACAATACCAGAGAAATTGGGGAGCTGAGTGAAACCTGGAGAGGGGAGAAGAGTTGGACTGAGACTTACCATGACCCAGATAGTCTCAGGACCTGTCAGAAAGTTGGGCTGTGTGAAAAGCTGGGTGCTTGATATGAGCAGCCTCCTGCAACCAAGGGTAATTCACTCAACACAGGCTCTCAGACACTGTCCAAGGACCTCTCCTGTGGACCACCAAATCAGGTGGAGGAGGAGTGTGATTTGCTCTACCTCAGGGTACCTCATGGACTGATCAAAGAGAGTAGTCCTCAGAGAGACATATTTAACAGGGGATCTACACTGCCCTCAAGGGACTTTGCACATGCAATGTACCCAGGCTAGCAAAGAGGGAGGAGGAGGGAAGCCAGTTGCTCCCACCAGTGCAGCTAATGGATTAATCAAAGGATGGCACAACAAGGTGGATTAAAGTCACCAGCCAGGCATATATGGACAGTGGGGGCCAAGCAGCAGTCTCAGGGCTTACACTGGAAGTTAGGCACCTGTGAATATAGTAGCCAAGTCAGAGCCTTCTTTTGCTCAGAACTACAGGAAAGGGGAACAAAAAAAGAGCCCAGCCTCCCACTGCCAGCATCATTCAGGAACACCAGCAGAACCTACTTGGCGAGTTTAAGGAGACTTGTTTTTATTTTTACTTCCAGGTGTAAGACAATAAGACCTAGAGCACAGAAATGACTAAAGACAGATCCAGAGAGACATCAGAAGGCTAAAGCCAAAAACAGAAAAATTTCACTTCACTATCCTATAGAACTTGCACTTTACTTTTTAGCTTTTATTTTTATAATTCCATTATTATTTTTATATTTTATTTCATTTCTTTCACTTTAATTCTCTTTGTTTTTTTTTAATTGCTTTAGTGTTGTTCAATTACAGTTGTATGCATTTCCCCCCCACCCCTCTCCACCAACCCAGCCAAACCCACCTCCTTCCCTTGCTTCCACACTCCCCTTTGGTTTTGTCGATGTGTCCTTTATAGTAGTTCCTGAAAACCCTTCTAGCCACTGTCTCTTCCTCCCTCACCTTTGGTTACTGATAGATTGTTCTTAATTTCAATGTTTCCAGTTATATTTTGTTTGTTTTTCTCTTTTACTGATTATGTTCCAGTAAAGGTGAGATCATATGGTATTTGTCCCTCACCGCTTGGCTTATTTCGCTTAGCATAATGCTCTCCAGTTCCATCCATGCTGTTGCAAAGGGTATAAGCTCCTTCTTTCTCTCTGCTGTTTAAAATTCCATAGTGATTTATCCAATCATTTACTGATGGGCACTTAAATTCCTCCTAACACTTGGCTATTGTAAATTGTGCTGCCATGAACATTGGGGTGCATAGGTTCCTTTGGATTGGTGTTTCAAGGCTCTTAGGGTATAATCCCAGGAGTGAAATTGCCAGGTCAAAGGCAGTTCCATTTTAAGTTTTCTGACGAAATTCCATACTGTTTTCCACAGTGGCTTCACCAGTCTGCATTCCGACCAACAGGGCACTTGGGTTCCCTTTTCTCCACATCCTCTCCAACATTTCTTTGTTGATTTGTTTATGATGGCCATTCTGACCAGTATGAAGTGGTATCTCATTGTGGTTTTAATTTGCATCTCTCTGATGGCATATAATGCTGAGCATCTTTTCATATGTCTCTAGGCCCTCCGTATGTCCTCCTTGGAGAAGTGTCTGTTCAAGCCTTTTGACTATTTTGTAATTGGGTTATTTGTCTTCCTGGAGTGGAGTCCTGTGAGTTCTTTATATATATTGGAGATTAAACCCTTGTCCAAGGTATAATTAGCAAATATGCTTTCCCATTTAGTTGGTTCTCTTTTCATTTTAATGCTGTTTTCTTTAGCCATGCAGAAGCTTTTTAATTTGATGAGGTCCCATTTCTTTATTTTTTCCTATATGTCCCTTGCTCTAGTGGACATATCCATAAAGATGTTGCTGCGTGGAATGTCTGAGATTTTCCTGACTATGGTTTCCTCTAGGACTTTTATGCTGTCATGACTTATAATTAAGGCTTTTATCCACCTTGAATTTATTTTTGCATATGGTATAAGTTGGTGATAGAGTTTCATTTTTTTGCATGTAGCTGTCCAGATCTCCCAACAGCATTTGCTGAAGAGGCTATTTTTATTCCATTTTATGCTTCTTTCCTGTTTGTCAAATATTAACTGACCATAGAGGCTTGGGTTTATTTCTGGGCTCTCTGTTCTGTTCCAATGATCTATGTGTCTGTTTTTATACCCGCACGAGAATGTTTTGATTACCATGGCCTTGTAATATAGTTTGATGTCAGGTATTGTGATCCCTCCTGCTTTGCTCTTCTTTCTCAAAATTGCTGCAGCTATTCAGGGTCATTTATGGTTCCATATAAATTTCTGAAATGTTTGTTCAATATCTGTGAAATGTGTCATTGATAATTTAACAGGGATTGCATTGAATCTATAAATCACTTTGGGTAGAATGACCATTTTGATGATGTTAATTATTTCAATCCATAAACATGGTACATACTACCATTTGTTTGTGTCTACCTTAATATCTTTCTTCAGTGTTGTATAGTTTTCTGTACAGGTCTTTTACCTCCTTGGTTAGGTTTATGTCTATGTACTTTGTTTTTCTTGTTGCTATATCAAATGGGATATTTTCCTGGTTCCTATTTCTGGTATTTCATTGTTGATGCACAAAAACGACTTTGATTTCTGAATATTGACTTTGTATCCTACTATTTTGCCAAATTCACTTATTAGGTAGAGTAGTTTTTTGGTGGAAACTACAGGATTTTCTATGTAAACTATCATGTAATCTATAAACAATAACCGTTTTAAATCCTCCTTTCCAATTCCGGTGTCTTTAACTTCTTTTCTGGTCTGATAGCTTTGGCTAGGACTTCCAGTACTATGTTGAATAGTAGTGGTGAAAGCGAGCAACCTTGTCTTGTTCCTGATCTTAGTGTTAAAGCTCTGAGTTTTTCCTGTTGAGTATGATGTTGGCTGTAGGACTCCCGTATAAGGCCTTCATTAGGTTGAGAAATGCTCCCTCTTTTCCCACTTTCCTAAGTGTTTTTTTTATCATAAGTGGGTGCTGTACCTTATCAAATGCTTTTTCCGCATCTATTGACATGATCATGTGATTTTTGCCCTTTGTTTTGTTTATGTGGTGTATTATGTTTATTACTTTGTGAATATTTTACCATCCTTGCATCCCTGGGATGAATCCCACTTGGTCATGGTGTATGATCTTTTTAACGTATTGCTAAATGCGTTTTGCCAATATTTTGTTGAAGATTTTAGCATCTATTTCCATCAGTGATATTGGCCTGAAGTTTTCTTTCTTTGTTATGTCTTTATCTGGTTTTGCGATTAGGATGATGCTGGCATCAAAAAAAGAGTTTGGGAGTCTTCCATCTTCTTGAATTTTTTGGAATAATCTGTGAAGAATGGGGATTAGCTCTCCTTTAAATACTTTGTAAAATTCTCCTGTGAAACCATCTAGTCCAGGGCTTTTGTGTGTCAGAAGCGTTTTGATTACTGTTTCAATTTCATCGGCCGGTATTGTTTTTTTCAGGCATTCTCCTTCTTCATTGAGTTTTGAAAGATTATATTTTTTCTAGAAATTTGTCCATTTCTCCTAGGTTTTCAAATTTCTTGCCATACAGTTCTTCATAGTAATTTTTTACAATCCTTTGTATTTCTGTGGTATCATCAGATGTAATCTCTCCTCTTTCATTTCTGATTGTGTTTATTTGGGTCCTCTCACTGTTTTCTTGATGAGTCTGCCTAAAAGCTTGTCAATTTTGTTTATCTTTTCAAGGGACTAGCTCCTGGATTTATCAATCCTTAGAATTGTGCTTTTAGTCTCTACACCATTTAATTCTGCTCTGATCTTGGTTATTTCCTTCCTTCTACTTGCTCTGGGCTGTCTTTGTTGTTCCTTGAGTTCCTGTAGGCGTAGTGTTTGGGTGTTTATTTGAAATGTTTCTATCTTTTTTAGGTAGGCCTGTATCGCTATGAACTTCCCCCTCAGGACTGCCTTCACTGTGTCCTATTAGTTTTGGATTGTTGTGAGTTTATTTTCATTTGATTCCAGAAAATTTTTTATTTCTTCCCTAATCTTATTCTTGACCTATTCATTGTTTAATAGTATGCTATTCAATCTCCATGAGTTTGAGTGTTTTGGCGTTTTTTCCTTGAGGTTGGTTTCTACTTTCAGTTCCTTGTGGTCAAAGAAAATGCTTGATATTATTTCAATTTTCTTGAATTTTATGAGGCTCGTTTTCTGTCCTATCATGTGGTCTGTCTTTGAAAATGTTTTATTTGCATTTTAAAAGAATGTGTATTGTGCTTCTTCGAGATGAAAGGCTCTTATATATCAGTTAAGTCCATTTCATCTAGGGCATTGTTCAATGCCATAATATTTATGTTGATTTTTTGTTTGGAAAATCTGTCCATTTTTGACAGTGGGGTTTTAAAATCCCCTACTATAATTTTATTGCTGTCAATATCTTTCTTGAAGTTCTCCAGGATTTTCTTTATGTATTTGGGTGCTCCTATGTTGGGTGCATAAATTTATGATGTTTATGTCTTCTTGATGAATTCTTGCCTTGAGTATTATGAAGTAATCTTCTGGGTCTCTTTTTATGATTTTTTTTATGTCTGTTTTGTCCAATATGAGTATTGCTACCCCAGCTTTTTTTCCCTGTCTGTTTGTATGGAATATTTTTTTTCCAGCCTGTCATTTTCAGTCTGTGTATGTCTTTTGTTCTGAGGTGGGTCTCCTGTAGGCAGCATATGTGAGGGTCATGTTTTCTTTATACATATATTATTGATTATTCTATTACAATTGCTCCATCCCTCCCCCTTTATTCCCCTCCCCCCTCCCCCCCATTTCCCTGCCCTTTAGTTTTTGTCCATGGGTCATACACATAAGTTCTTTGGCTTCTATAGTTCCTATACTATTCTTAACCTCCCCCTGTCTGATTTCTATCTACCGTTTATGCTACTTTTTCTCTGTACTTTTTCCCTCCTCCTTCCCCCTCCCACTCCCATGTTGATATCTCTCCATACCTTATATAAATCCCTTTAACGTTTCATATAGTAAAGGCTGCGTGATGATGAACTTGAACTTGACCTTATCTGAGAAGCACTTTATCTGCCCTTCCATTCTAAATGAAAGTTTTGCTGGATAGAGTATTCTTGGGTGTAGGTCCTTGCTTTTCATGATTTGAAATACTTCTCTCCAGCCCCTTCTTGCTTGGAAGGTCTCCCTTGAGAAATCTGCTGACAGTCTTATGGGAATTCCTTTGTAGGTAACTGTCTCCTTTTCTCTTGCTGCTTATAGGATTCTCTCCTTATTTTTAATCTTGGGTAATGTTATTATGATGTGCCTTGGTGTGTTCTTCTTTGGGTCCCGCTTCTTTGGGGTTCTCTGAGCTTCTTGGACTTCCTAGAAGTCTATTTCCTTTGCCAGATTTGGGAAATTCTCATTCATTATCTGTTCAAATATACGTTCAATTTCTTGGTGTTCCTCTTCTCCTTCTGGCAGCCCTATGATCTGGATGTGGGGTCGTTTACAAAAGTCTCAGAGGTTCCTAAGCCTCTCCTCATTTTTTTGAATTCTTGTTTCTTCCTTCTGGTCCACCCCATTGGTTTGAGTCCCAGCTTCCTTCTTTTCCCTATTGGTTCCCTGTATATCTTCCCTCATTATCTTCAGCGTATCCTTCATTTGTTCATTTATTTGCATCCACCTTTCTTCCAATTTTGTGAGCATCCTGATTATCAGTGTCTTGAACTGTACATCTGATAGGCTGGCTATGTCATCTTCCATTGGTTGCAATTTGTTCTGATCTTTCATTTGGGCCATTCTCTTTCTTTTTATCTTGGTGTGCCTGCTACTTTAATGGGGTGGAGCCTTAGATGTTCGCCAGTGCCGGGCAACCTACTTCCCTGTGCTGTGACGCTTCCTCTGGGGGCGGGGCCTGGGAGGGAGCAATGGCACCTGCTCCGTTCACAGTCAGCTCCCAATCACCCTCCGCTCCCTAGTTTCTTACTGCCTTTTCCGCCAGTCTCGACCCTGCTGGTTCCCACTGGCCTCTCCTGTTATGCCAGCTGCGGGCTTCACTTGTTGCTCGGGGCCGTGCTTTGACTAGGTGTGCCTGGCGTGAGTCCCTCCCAGCAAACTGCCTCTCGCTCTGCTTCTCTGCCCGGTTCTGCCCCGCTTACCGGTCTGGATGAATGTCCTCTCCAACTTCTTGGGTGTCGGACTTCCCCTCAGTTCACTTCTGTCCATTCTGGTTGTTTATTTTTCTATTGAACTCGTCTAATCTCTCTGGTTGTGAGTGGTGGCACAGTGCATCCACCTATGCCTCCATCTTGGCGGAAGTCTGAGGGTCATTTTTTCTTATCCATTCAGCTATTCTGTGTCTTTTGAATGGGACATTTAATCCATTTACTTTTAAGGTTATTATTGATAGGTATTTATTCATTGCCATTTTATTTTTCATACCTGTGTTCCTCTCTCTTTCACTGTTTTTCTTCTTGTTCTTAAA
Source organism: Micronycteris hirsuta (assembly GCA_004026765.1). NCBI lineage: Eukaryota > Metazoa > Chordata > Mammalia > Chiroptera > Phyllostomidae > Micronycteris > Micronycteris hirsuta. Next base: position 15,341 of record PVJI01009371.1, on the reverse strand, counting down.
GCAAATCCTTTAGCATCACTTGCAGAGCTGGTTTGGAGGAGATATATTCTTTCAGGCTTACTTTGTCTAGGAAACTCCTTATTTGGCCTTCCATTTTAACTGTGAGCCTTGTTGCATAAAGTAGTCTTGGTTGCAGGCCTCTGGTTCTCATTATTTGGAATATTTCTTGTCATTCCCTTCTGGCTTGGAGCATTTCCATTGAGAAGTCAGCTGCTAGTCGTATCTGGGTTCCCTGTATGTTACTTATCGTTTTTCCCTTACTACCTTTACAATTCTCTTTATCTTGGAATTTTGACATTTTAATTAGGATTTTTCTACAAGTGGGCCTTTGTGCTCCTCTTAATTGGGATTTCTGTGTTTACTGGATTTGTGTGACTTTTTCTCTAATTAAATTAGAGAAGTTTTCTATCATCCCTTTTTCAAACAGGTTTTCTATCCCTTGCTCATCTTCTTCTCCTGCTGGTATCCCTATTATATGAATATTATCATGTTTCATGTTGTCCTGCATTTCTCTTAACCCCTCTTCATTTTTTTCTGAGCTTCTTCCTTTTCTTGCTCATTCTGGGTGTTTTTTTCTCCAGGTTGCTGATTCATTGAACCTGCTTTTGATTCCTTCTACTGTGTTCTTCATTTCAGAAATTGTATTCTTCATTTTCTTTTGACCCTTGTTAATAGTTTCTATTTCTTTTTTCATGTTGATATAGTTTGCAGTGAGTTCACTGTAGTTTCCCTGTAGGTTTTGGTAGTTGTCTGTGAGCTCATTGAGCTTCCTTATAACCATTATTTTGAACTCAATATCTGATAGTTGACTTTCCTCTATTTTGTTTAGCATTCTTTCTGAGGCTTCCTCCTTTCCTCTCATTTAGGGATTGTTTCTTTGTCTTCCCATTGTTTATGAGACTTCTAGTTAGCCTCTGCTTTTTAAATTGATCTGTTCTGACTCCCTGGGTTTCTGGTGTGAACTTCTATGGTAGAAGACCTGTGATATTCAGTGGTGCAGTCTCCTTGCTCTCCTGAGTTCACTGGTCTTGGGCTGTCATTTATGTTAGCTCTCTGTATGTCTTTGGGTTTTAAATGTTGTTGGGTCTTTCTTTGGTGGGTACTTACCTCCAGCTGGTTAACTGAAGGTCACTCCATCCACCACCTCTTGTATTCTGTTGTGCAGGTGTGGGAAGGTTGTGTTGAAGTTAGTTCTTCTGCATGTACAAGGTTTTGAGGGTTCTCTCTTGCTCTTGTTCATTTGTTTGTTCTGAGTAATTTCTCCACCATTTAGTTGTATTTCCAGACGGGTCCTGGGTTGAGTTAGTGCGGCTTCCACTCCCTCCTTCACTTTCTACTGTTTTTATTTGTTGGTGGTCCTTTGTTGGGGGTTTCCTCTTCCAGCAGGTATCCTGGTGTTCACAGCTTCCACCTAAATTTTTTGTGATCAGTTGGAGGGGGAGGGCAAAATGGTTTAAGACAATAAGAGTGTTTTCTATAGTATTTAAGGTATCAACTCATAGAGAAGAGATAGGAGATCATTTGAATATGTATAGTTAACCATGATATTTCACCCAACTAGCCACTTTTTAGAAAAGGTACAAAGAAGATAAGACTCTTGTTAGTGGGGAAGGATTGTGAGTTGGCTCTAGAAAGTAGTGAGGTTTTGGCAGCTCAGATTAGGAGGTAAAGTGAGGTTAAAGGATTAAAAATAGGTGTAGTGTGTGAGAGAATAGAGTTAACCACAACAGTAATAAATTTCAGGAAACAGTGAAGTGAGGTAAGATCTGGGAGGGGTGTTATGTAGCATTTACAATTGTATGGAACAGCAATCACTTACAATAGTAATGGAGCAACAATCATATGACAGAATGTATGTGATCTGAATAACAAGAATAGGAAGTATAGGACCCAGAGTAGTGTGCTAATGGAACACAAGTGAAATGGAAGTCATAAAATTAAAGTTTGATCTCCAAAATATATAAAGAACTCATTCGACTCCACTCCAGGAAGAAAAAAAAACCAGTTAAAAAATGGGTAAAAGACTTGAACAGACACTTCTCCAAGGGGGACATACAGAGGGCCCAGAGACATATGAAAAGATGCTCAACATCATTAGCCATCAGAGAGATGCAAATTAAGACCACGATGAGATGCCACCTCACACAAGTCAGAATGGCCATCATCAACAAAGCAACAGATAACTGTTGGAGGGGATGTGGAGAAAAGGGAACCCTACTGCACTGTTGGTGGGAATGCGGACTAGTGAAGCCACTGTGGAAAACAGTATGGAATTTCCTCAGAACTAAAAATGAAACTGCCTTTTGACCCAGCAATTCCACTACTGGGATTATACCCAAAGAGCCCTGAAACACCAATTCAAAAGAACCTATGCACTCCAATGATCATAGCAGCACAATTCACAATAGCCAAGTGCTGGAAACAACCTAAGTGCCCATCTACGAATGAGTGGATCAAGAAACTATGGTGCATTTACACAATGGAATTCTATGCAGCAGAGAGGAAGAAGGAGCGTATCCCCTTTGCAACAGCATGGATGGAACTGGAGAGCATTATGCTAAGTGAAGTAAGCCAGGCGGTAAGAGACAAATACCATATGATCTCACCTTTACTTGGAAAATAATCAACAAAAGCAAAAAGCAAGCAAAACATAACCAGAGACATTGAAATTAAGAACAATCTAACAGTAGCCAGAGGGGAGGGGGGAGGAGACAATGGGGCAAAGTGTTTTCAGGAACCACTATAGAGGACACATGGACAGAACCAAGGCAGAGGAGAGAGGCAGGGAATGGAGGTAGGGTTGGAGGGAGTGGTGGCAGGGGAGGGGGGAGGATGCAGACAACTGTAATTAAAAAACAATAAAGTAATTATTAAAAAAAATACACTATGAAAGAGAGAACAAGGGAAACCAGTCAAACAATGCAATTTAACAAGTCAAGTGAAGAAGATTAAGCAGAAAGAAGAGAAATACAAAAATACTAAAATGAAAAGATGTAAGAATAATGAAAAAATAATACAAATATACAATAACTTGCAAGTTATCTGGAGTAGCAAAGTGAAATTTGTCTCACTGTCTCACCTGTTGGGATGACCCCTCTTTGGGTCCAACTCTGGTCTTTTCACAGCTCCAGGTTTTATTGTCTCACTTGTGCGAATTTAAAAATAAAAATTAGAGGAAGAAGAAGAAGGAAGGAAGAAGAGGTAGAAAGTGATAGAAAGGAAGAAGGAATAAAAAAAGAAAGAAGGAAAGAGAGGAAGAAGGTATAAAAAGAAAAATAAAATTAAAAGAAAAAAAAAGGCAGCCCCGGCTGGTGTAGCTCAGAGGATTGAGCGCGGACTGGGAACCAAAGGGTCCCGGTTCGATTTCCAGTCAGGGCACATGCCTAGGTTGCAGGCCAGGTCCCCATGAGGGCCATGTGAGAGGCAACCACACATTGATGTTTCCCTCCCTCTCTGTCTCCCTCCCTTCCCCTCTCTCTAAAAAAATAAATAAAAATAAAATCTTAAAAAAAAAAAGCATCCTGCTGGCTTCAAACCTGCAAGCCAGTTCTTTGGTCTCCCTGGCTGCAGCAGGCTGAGGGGGAATTGGTTTCGCCTTTCTCCCTTCCTTAGCTGCAGTCACCCATCCTCCAGCCTAGTTCCTCAGTTCATTGCAGAGCCCCCAGTGCCCTTCTGTGGCCAGCTTAGGCCTTCAGTCCACCAGTTGCGCTGTCCTTGAGGTGCACCAATTATGGGCAATTCACACACCACTTTCTTGCTCTTTGCTGTCCTAGATGCTAGGGACTCCCAGAGTCCCTTCAGGCTAGTTCAGCCCCCCACACTGAGTTAAGTGTTTCTGGGGATTGCTGACTCCCTGAGCCCTGCAGTTGTCCTCTGCGGGGGGTTGTCTCCACCTTCCTCTTAGAGAGCCAGTTGCCCTGCAGGGGTGCTGCAGTGTCTGCCACTGTGAGTGCAAGTGCGCACCTCCTCTGCTGCTTCCCTTGGGGTGCAGGGGTTGGGTGCACAGAACCTCTGGGTGAGGAGGTCAGGCACACTCTATCCTGGTGCTACCAGCCTCTGCTACTGGGGCAGGATGGGGAGCCACCGGTCCCACAGGTTCTGGTGCACACTCCTCCAGGGGCTTCAGTTGTAAGCACAGGGCCTTCTTAGGTACCGAAGCTGGGCAGGGGTAGAGGCACAGAGGCCAGAGCAGCTGCTGCAAGAGAATACCCCAAATAGCCTCTGAGTGTCTCTTTTTCACTTTTTCTTTTTGAAAAATTCCTCCTGCTCAAGCCTGCTGCTCCATACAAGGGCCTGGCCTCTCATACAGCCCAACTCACCAACCAGACTGGGGATTATCTGGGTCAGGGTCTGTCACAGCCCATCTCTCCCCACCCGGCATCCACAGTCTCATTGGGTGCACACAGCCCCTGTGTGTTTGCCACTTCGTCCTTATTCCCCCCATGCAACTTCAAGCAACCAGGTCTCTCCTGGTGCTGCTCAAACCTTGTTTGGCAGGGGAGAGAGCAGTTGACCTGTCTCTCTCCTAAGAACCCTGAGGCAGACTGGGCAGGCACCAGACATGGGGCTACAGCCACCCTGGTCCCTGCACTGGACCCAGGGACCTTATTGTCCTGAAGTACTCTCCTTACCATCTAGTTTTTCAATGTCCTCTATAATTTTTGGTCTTCAATCTTCATATATGCTGGGGGACTGTTGGCTGTTCTCTCTGTTCCTCAGAAGATCGGCTAGGTGTTTCACCTGTGTGCAGGGGGAAGTGGACTCCACTCCCACTTATCTTGCCACCATCTTCCTCCTAATTTTCTTTGTTTTGTTTGCTTGTCTGCTTTCAATGTTTGACTGATATTCTTTGTTCTCTCTTTCATATTGCATTTTAATCTCTCTTCTTTCACTTCACTTGTATTCTAATAGCACACTATTCTGGGTCTTTTACTTTTTATTCTTTTTATTCAGTTCATATATTTCTTGTCATATTATTGTTGTACCAAATCCCACACAGCACCCTTCCCAGGTCTTGGTCAATTCCACTATCTTCCTGAGCTTTATTACTGTTGCAGTTAACTTTATTCTCTCACATTCTATGACAACTATCTAGGCCTTACTCTCACTATATCTTACCATCTAAACTCACAAAGCAGAGCATCGGAAATCACAGAAAAAAAATAAAAAACCAAAAACAGTCATCTAAAATATGGGGACAAAGAGAGCCCTGGCTGGTGTAGCTCAGTGGATTGAGCGCAGGCTGGGAAGCAAAGGGTAGCTGGTTCGATTCCCTGTCAGGGCACATGCCTGGGTTGCGGGCCAGGTCCCCAGTGGGGGCCAAGTGAGAGGCAACCACACATTGCTGTTTCTCTCCCTCCCTTCCCCTCTCTCTAAAAATAAAAAAAATAAAATAAATAAATTATAAAATATGGGGACAAAGAAAAAACTTGCAATCAGCAGGAATGAAGACTCCCCATTAAAAGAGCTAAGTGAAATGGAAGCAAGCAAACTATCAAACATACAATTCAAAAGAATGGTTATAAGATGCTCAAGGAACTCATAACTACAAGGAACAGAGTGAGAACTAAAACAGTATGAAAAAGGAAATAGAAACTACAAACAAAAACCAGGAAGAAATGAAGACTACAATATCTGAAATTAAAAAACAACAACAACAACACTAGAAGGGATTACAATGAGGCTAGATGAAGCAGAGGCCCAAATTAGTGAGCTGGGAGACAAGGTAGAAAAAAATACCCAGGTAGAGCAGCTACAAGAAAAAAAGATTTAAAAAATGTGAAGACAGCTTAAGGGAACTGCAAGACAGCATGACATGCGACAATATTCAAAACATAGGAATACCAGAAGGAGAAGAAAAGGGGCAAAGGATAGACACACTGTTTGAAAACATGACAGAAAATTTACTGAACCTGGAGAAGGGAAAAACCATTCAAGTTCAGGAACCACAGAGGGTCCCAATCAAGATGAACCCAAAGAGGCCTACGCAAGGCACCTCATAATTAAATCTCCAAGTTCTAAAGACAAAGAGGAATCTTGAAAGTAGCAAGGGAGAAATAAGAAGTAACATACAAAAGAGCTGTGACAAGGCTAGCAGGTGATTTTTCAACAGAAACCCTATAAGACAGGAAAGAATGGCAAGAAATATTTCAGGTAATGAAAAGCAAAGGCCTGCAACCAAGCTACTCAACCTAGCAAGGCTCTCAAAGGGGAAGGAGAAATAAGAAGTTTCCCAGACAAAAGAAGCCTGAAAGAATACACCTCCACCAAACCAGCACTACGAGATATGGTAAAGGGACTGCTTTGCGAAGAGTAAGAAAAGGAGTGAGAGAGGTAAGAACACAAGTACAAGTGGGGAAAAATGAATAAGTACCTATCAACAATAACTTTAAATGTTAATGGATTAAAAACTCCAATCAAAATACACAAGGTAGCTGAGTGGATAAGAAAACATGAAATGCACTATGCTGCCTATTAGTGACCCACCTCAGAAAAAAAGACCTGCACAGACTGAAATTGAAGGAATGGAAAAAATATTCCAAGCAAATGGACAAGAAAAACAAAAAAACCCCTGGGGTGTCAATACTTACACCAGCCAAAATAGACATCAAAACAAAAGCCATAAAAAGAGACACAGAAGAACACCTCATATTACTCAAGGGAAGAATCCATAAAGACATAAACATTGTAAACATATGTGCACCCAACATAGGAACACCCAACTACATAAAGAAAATCTTGGAGGACTTCCAGAAAGATATAGACAGCAGCACACTTATACTAGGGGATTTTAACACCCCACAGTAAAAATGGATAGATTTTCCAAACAAAATATCAACAAGGATATTGTGGCATTGAATAATGCCCTAGTTCAAATGGATTTAACAGATTTTATATATATATATATATATAGAGAGAGAGAGAGAGAGAGAGAACATTACACCCCAAACAAGTAAAATACACTTTATTTTCAAATGCACATGGAACATTTTTAAAGTTATACCACATAATAGGATCCAAAAAAAGCCTCATTAAGTTCAAGAAAACTGAAATAATTTCATGCATGTTCTCAGACCACGAGGACCTGAAACTAGAAACCAACTTCAAGGGAAAAGCACAAAACACTCAAATTCATAGACATTGAATAGCACGCTAACAAAAAAATCAATGGGTTAAGAATGAGATCAAGGAGGAAATAAAAAAGTTTGTGTAAACAAATGAAAATGAACACACAACCGTCTGAAATATATGGGACACAGTGAAGGAAGTCTTGAGAGGCCTGAAGTTCATAACGATACAGTCTATCCTAAGAAAGAGAAACATTTCAAATAAACAACCTAACCTTACATCTACAAGAACTGGAGAAAAAACAACAAAGACCAGAGTGAGTAGAAGGCAGGAAATAACCAAGATCACAGCAGAATTAAATGATATAGAAATAAAAACAACATTTCAAAAAATCAATAAATTCAGGAGTATGTTCTTTGAAAAGATAAACAAAATCAACAAACCTTTAAAGCAGACTCATCAAGAAAAAAAGGGAGAGGATCTAAATAAATAAAATCAAAAATGAAAGAGGGTAGATTACAACTGACACCACAGAGATACAAAGGATGTAAGAAATTACTATGAAAAACTATATGCCAAGAAACTTGAAAACCTGGAAATGGCCAAATTTCTAGAAAAATATAACCTTCCAAAAATGAATGATAAGAAGCAGAAAGCCTGAACAGACTGATAACAGCTAGTGAAATCAAAGCAGAAAGAAAAAATCTCACAGAACAAAAAATCCCTGGAGCGGATGGATTAACAAAATAATTTTACAAAAATTTAAGGAAGCGCTAACCCCTATCCTTCTCAGTCTATTCCAAAAAATCCAAGAAGAGGGAAGATTCCTCGACTTCTTTTATGAAGCCAGCATCATCCTAATCCCAAAACCAGATAAAGACAAAACAAAGAAAGAAAACCACAGGCCAATATTGCTGATAAATATTGCTAAAATTCTCAGGAATTTAAAATATTGCCGAGGAATGCTAAAATCCTCAAAAAAATATTGGCGAACTGCATCCAGCAATACATTAAAAATATCATACACCATAGTAAAGAGTGATTCATTTCAAGGATGCTATAATAGTCACAAGTCAATAAAAATAATCACATAAACAGAAACACAAAAATCACAGGATCATATCAATAGATGCAAAAGAAAAAAAAGCATTTGATAAGGTACAGCGCTCCTTTATCATAAAAACACTCAGCAAAGTGGGAGTAGAGGGAGCACTCCTCAACATAATAAAGGTTATATGTTATAAACCTGCAGCCAACATCATGCTCAACTGGCAAAAGCAAAAAGCCTTCCCACTAAGCTCAGGAACAAGACTAGGATGTCCGCCTTCACCATTTCTATTCAACATAGTGTTGGAAGTCCTAACCACAGTGATCAGATAACAAGAAGAAATGAAGTGAATCCAAATTGGAAAGTAGGAAGTAAAACTGTCACTGTTTGCAGATGATATTATAGTGTACATAAAAAAACCCTATAGACTCCACCAAAAAACTACTCAACTAATAAATTAATTTGACAAAACAGTGGGATATGGAGTTAATATTCAGAAATTGAAGGTACTTTTGTACACCAATAATGAAATATCAGAAACAAATATCAGGGGAAAATCCCATTTGCTATAGCAACAAGAAAAATAAAATAACTAGGAATAAACCAAACCAAGGTGGCAAAAACTGTACATTGAAAACTACAAAACACTAAAAAAAGAAATTAAGGAAGATACAAACACAGGGAAGCATATAATGTGTTCATAAATTAGAAGAATTAACCTCATCAAAATGTCCATACTACCCCAAGCAATTTATAGATTCAACACAACCCCTATTAAAATACCAATGACATACTTCACAGACATAGAATAAACATTTCAAAAATTTATATGGAACCATAAACTACCCCAAATAGCTGTAGCTATTTTGAGAAATAAGAACAAAGTAGGAGGGATCATAATACTTGATATCAAACTGTATTACAAGACTACCACAATCAAAACAGTCTGGTACTGGCATAAGAATAGACACATAGATAAATGGAACATAGCAGAAAGCACAGAAATAAACTCAGGCCTCTATGGCAAATTAATATTTGACCAAGGTGGTCAAAGGATGAAATGGAGTAAAAGTAGCCTCTTCAACAAATGGTGTTGGGAGAGTTGGACAGCTATATACAAAACAATGAAATTCAAACACCGGTTTACACCATACATAAAAATAAATTCAAGGTGGATGGAAGACTTAAATATAAGTCGCAACACCATAAAAGTCCTTGAGGAGAACTTAGGTAGAAAAATCTCAAATACTCCATGCAGCAATATTTTCACCAATATGTCTCCTAGAGCAAGGGACATAAAGGGAAGAATAAACAAATAGACATCATCAAAATAAAAAGCTTCTGCATGACTAAAGAAAACATCAGCAAAATGAAAAAAGAACCATCTGTTTGTGAAAATATATTTGTAAATGATACCTCAAAGGTTTGATGTCCAAAATATATAAAGAAATCACACATCTTCACTACAGCAAGACAGCCTAAGCAAGAATTGTGCAAAGGACCGAAGGAGGCACTTCTCCAATGAGGACCTACAGAGGTCCCAGAGACATATGAAAGGATGCTCAGTATCCAGTATTACTAGTCAAAAGGTAGATGCAAATTAAAACCACAATGTGATATCACTTCACACCAGTCAGAATGGTCCTCATAAACAAATCAACAAACAAGAAGTGCTGGAGAGGTTGTGCTAAAAAGGGAACCCTAGAACACTGTTGGTGGGATTGTGGACTGGTGCAGCCACTGTGAAAAACAGTACAGAATTTCCCTAGAAAATTAAAAATGAAACTGCCTTTTGACCTGGCAATTCCTCTGCTGGGTTTATGCTCCAACAGTGAAACACCATTTCAAAAGAACCTATACATTCAAATGTTCATAGCAACACTATTTACAATAGCCAAGTGTTGGAAGCAACTTAAATGCCCATGTGCAAATGAGTGGATCAAAAACTGTGGTAATTTTACATAATGGAATACTACTCAACAGAAAGAAAGAAGGAACTGCTGCCATGCAGACAGCATGGATGTATCTGGAGAGCATTATGCCCAGTGAAATAAGATAGACAGTAAAAGCAAATACCATATGATCTCACCTATAAGTGGAACCTAATCAACAAAACAATGAGGCTAAATATAACCAGATACATTGAAATAAAGAACAAATTGACAGTAACCAGAGTGGAGGGGGAAAGGGGATTATCAGGATAAAAATGGGAAGGGTCATCAAGGAATCTGTTTAAAGGACATATGGGCATAGCCAAATGAGTGTAGGATTGAGGGGATGAGTTGGGGGTGGGTGGGGTGGGTAGGAGTGTTGGGGAGTAAGTGGAGAAATTGTACTTGAACAACATTAAAAATTAAAAAATATAAACATAATAAAAAAGTGTTGAACACATAATAAAAAATTAATTTTCTCTTGCTTAAACACAGGTTGTTGGAACACTACTTTTACTTCAGGCCATTGATATATTGCACTGACTTTCATTAGAATCATTTGAGGAACTTTCATAAAAACACCCATTACTGTGTCCCATCCTTGACTAATCAAATTAGATTCCTGCTTGTTTGGAGTCTGTCACTTGTAGTGTTTAATGACTCCCAGGTTACTCTTTTGTGTAACTATAATAATACATTTTAACACTGAATATAATAATATATTTTAACACTGAATAATCTCCACATTGGAAGAAAATATTCCTTATATCAAATCTTAAATTTCCTTTGTGTCCTAAATGTATTTTTTTTAAGTTTAATTTACTTATTTTGAGAGAGAGGGAGAGGGAGAGAGAGAGAGGGGCATTAATTTGTTGTTCCACCTATTTATGCATTCATTGGTTGTTTATTCATCGGTTGGTTATGTCCCCTGACTGGAGATCAACCCCACCTAATCTTGGTGTATTAGGATGATGCTGTATCCAGCTGAGCAACCTGGACATCACTCATAGCCTAAATATTTGTTCAAGAAATTCATAACATATTATTCAAATCACAGTTTAATAATTCATTTGTTTGTTGGTTTGATCTTGGTATTCCTATCAATAGCAATGGATATAGTGAGACTCTACCAAATATATGCCAAATAACAACCCCTCCCAAGTTATGGCAATCCAAAATGTCTGAAGATATTGCCCAATGTCCTCTGAGGGACAAAATCATCCCTGATGAGGACTACTGATGCACGTCTTCCATCTTTAATTTTCCAGACAGATGTTAGGACTAGTGTTGTAACATCTGGTGGTATTTATTTTGGTTTGCATTATTACTCATGGGATTTATAGAAATAAGATGCTTTATTAATTTATTATATTCCATCTTACTTCAGAAAAGATATGAGTTAGATCTAGAAACAGAATTTCCATTCAACTTACTGAAATGAAAATAAAGTAGCTAACTAAAATAAATATTTAAATGGTAATGATATAAACTAGCAGCACTTCCAAAATGATCAATTGAGGCAGAGAGTAGAAGAGTGTTGGTAATAAAGGATCTAATGACTCAGAGGAAGTTGAAAATTATATAGTAATTCACACACACTTTCTGAGCATTGACTTTGAGTTGGGTGCTAGTGAAATAGTCACCACCCTTAAGTGTTGGAGAATTAGAGCCATAGACCTCTAATTTTAGGAGCTCACAGTCTTATACTGCAGATAGGCAATTACAAACAGAAAGTTCTATAAGTAAGGACCCCAAAGGCTCCACTTCCCACAAGATGAGAGGCCTTAGTTGAGTCTTAACATATAAATAATATAACCAGCCAGATGAAGAAAACATGGTAAGAACATCCCAAGGAGAGAGAGAGCCATTGACAAGAAGTTGAAATTCACAGACTGCTGGAGTCTCTTTGGGAACTGTGGGTGGCTCACTATGTCTGGATTATAGTGGGGGTCATGTTTTTCCTTTGAAATTTTATTTTTGTTTTTTATGCTGTTACAGTTACGCCTGTTTTTTCTCCCTTTCCCTTCCTCCACCCAGCCCCATGGGCTCCCTCCCCAAGCCAATCCCCATATTGTTGTCCATCTCCATGGACATGAGTGTTCTTTGGTTAATCCCTTTACCATCTCTCATTCCACACACCCCTTGTTTCCAGTAGCTGTAAGTCTGTTCTATGTATCTAAATTTCTGTCACTATTTTGTCTGCTAGTTTATTGTGTTCATTAGATTCCACATATAAGTGAGATCATGTGGTATATTTTTCACTAACTGGTTTATTAAACTTAGTATAATTTTCTCCAGGTCCATCTATGCTGTTGCAAAATGTAAGAGCTTCATTTTACTGCTGCATAGTATTCCATTGTGATAATGTACCATAGGTCTTTTATCCACTTATCTGCTGATGGGAACTTAGGTTATTTCCAAATCTTGGCTATTGTAAACACCTCTGCTATAAACATAGAGGTGCATATACTTTCTATATTGGTGTTTTGGGATGCTTGGAGTTTATTCCTAGAAGTGGAATTGCTGGGTCAAAAGGGAGTTCCATTTTTAATTTTAAATGATACCCCATATCTTTTCCACAGTGGCAGCACCAGACTGCATTCCCACCAACCGTATACTAGGGTTTCCTTTCCTCCATATCCTGGCCAACAATGATATATCATTGAGATTTTAATTTGAATTTCTCTGATGATTAGTGATGAGCATTTTTTTTGTATATGTATGCCCTCTTTGTAGAAGTGTCTATTCAGATTTTTTGTGCATTTCTTAACTGGCTTGTTTGTCCTACTGGCATTGTATTAGTGTTTATTTTTAATTCTTGATATTAAACCCTTGTTAGATGTATCATTGGTGAAAATATTCTCCTATAGTGGTGTTCTCTATTTGTCTTGAATATGGTTTCTTTAGCTGTATAGAAGATTATAATTTGATGTAGTTCAATTTGTTTATTTTCTGCTTTGTTTCCAGTGCCTTAAGAGATATATTGGCAAATATATTTCTACATTGAATATCTGAAATTTTACTACCTATGTTTTCTTTGAGGATTTTTATGCTTTCATGATTCGCTATTAAAATATCAATGGCACATTTCACAGAACAAGAACAAATATTCCAAAAATTTATATGAAACAAAAAACAGACCCCCCAAAATCCTCAGCAAGTTTGCAAATGAAGAACAGGGAGGTATCACAACTCCTGATATCAAACTATACTATAAGGCCACTGTAATAAAAACAGCCTCTTATTGGCACCAGAACAGACAAATAGATCAATGGAACAGAACAGAGAGGCCACAAATAAACCTATTCCGGTATGACCAATTGATATTTGACAAAGGTGGCAAGAGCATACAATGAAGCAAAGACAGTCTCTTTAATTAATGGTGTTGGAAAAACTGAACTGGTACATACAAAAAAAAAATGGAACTAGACAATAAACTTACACCATACACAAAAATAGACACAAAATGGATGGAAGACTTAAATATAAATGGGAGTTATTTTGTGAGATACAACTGGATGAGTAAGTAGTATCCAGATTGTGAAAAGCCTCCTGGTCAAAGCTTGGACTTATCTCAATGACATCTCCTCTTTGTGACAGCACAGAGGGAACTGGAGAGTATTTGCTAAGTGAAATAAGACAGACAGTGAAATACAAATAGCACACGATCTCACCTATAAGTGGAATATAATCAACAAAACAAACAAATGAGCAAAATGGAACCAGAGACTTGGTAAGAACAAACTGACAGTGACCATAGGGGAGGGGGGAAATGGGGGAAAGATAGGAAAGGGTAAAGAAAAGGGACACAAATAGAGGACCCATGGGCCCGGACAATGGGAGAAGATTGACTTGAGAGTGGGGGTGATGGGGTAGGAGTGAGCAATGGAGAAAAAGGTGGGACAACTAAACCTGAAAACAATACATTTTTAAAAAAAGATCAGAATCATGCAAATGAAACATTAAGATTTAATTTTAATAGTGCTAAGGAGGTGACCCATAGATGGATCAGGCCTAGTAGCAGGCAGAACAGATTAGACAAATGAGAAAAGAGAAGGAAGCTTGACAGGCCAGGAGGAAGGGTGGCAAAGTTTTGGACTGAAATATCAGTGAAAGCCTAGGTTGTGGGAGAGGAAGAGAACATACGTTCCCAAGATTGGATTCCCAAGACTGAAGACATGTTGGAGGATTGATGGCAAGGGATTAATAGAGGGACTGAGTGACTGAATGACCCAAAGTAATCAAGGAACAGAGAGTTAGAGATAGGGGGTTTGTGTATGGAAGGATAATAGTTTGTAAAGAGAGAGCTGGATAATTTGTGATATTTTAATAGGATCTAGATAAGTTTTGGAATAGATGGCTGGTGATGAATGGAAGTGAAGTTCAGTGAGATTTAGGAGGTCAAGGAACTTATAATATGTGATAGATCACTCATGTAGACTCTGATCACCCAGGATAATGGTGAGGCCAGGTACAAAGTGAAGATGGTGCCATGGGAAGAAAGGTCTTTACTGGTCATAGCTGAGTAAATAATGAGACCCATTATTGCCTCAATGAAGCTAAGGCAATAAAAGCATGAATGTGACAGTGATACTTCAAAAATATTTTAACTTAGGTGTTTGGGAAGAGGTATAAGTAACAATAACCTAAGGCTGAGAAAGCTGAAGTATAGTGATTCATTTATACGACTCATAAACTTATGGAAGTCAGAAAGGGTTGAGAATTGGAAAATTGTAAGAATAGTTAACTTGGTATGGGTCATGCTGCATTTGAAGAGATAGGAGTTTAGAAAAGAGTAAGGCACTCTATAAATGGAGTAAGAGTGCTGCTAACTGTTACGTAAAATAGGTCATGATATTCAGTCGAGTGGGCATCCAGTTCTGCCTCTCATTTCTTGCGATCAGATATAAGGAGAAAAATAAAACAACTATGCTCACAAGAGGTTGCCTAGTGCCATTTTAGCCAACACTATTATTTAGTACTAATGAAAGTTAAATGGACTAGAACCTGTGCAAAAGTTCTGCAATGAGGAAGAAAGCAGGAAAGGAGTAAATGGAGCATGCAAAATGCATCTACTGTTTCTTAGAACCTTGCAAGTTACCTGACTTTCAATTCAAGTTTCACAATTAAGTTTAAAATTGACACTAAAAATAGCTCTGCCTAATATCGAGAATAACAATACACAGAAAAAACCAAACTAACTCCATATGTAGAACACTGATTAAATAGAGAGCAATTTTTTCTCACTAGCAAAATTACAGGGTTTATTAGTAAGAAATGGTCAACCAAATTAA